>VONZ01000961.1:0-266069 GCA_012976165.1 Labeo catla
TGTCTGTCTCTCCACCTACCGACATATTTATCTATCTATCTATCTATCTATCTATCTATCTATCTATCTATCTATCTATCTATCCAGCCAATCTTGTCTGTCTGTCTATTTATCTATCTGTTCAATCAATCCATCTGATTATCTGTCTATCTATCCGTCCGTCATCTATCTGGCCAATCCTGTCTGTCTTTCTATCTGTCTATCCGCCGTCTATCTATGCATTACATAGTTTACATTGTTACATTATTAATTTGATTGATTCACTCAACTCATATTTCTTTCACCCATACTTATTTATAAACTACACACATCTTTAAGAATTATTCACCTAACCGATTTGTTTAATAATACTGACTATTCAAAACACTATTACTGCATGTTGCTCGTAGACGCACTTTGACTTTGTTTAGAACTATTTCCGCTGATGGAGCAAAAATAGATAAAGTCCCTGAAAATGTTATCTCTAAAAGAAAAAAAAAAATTTAAGACATCAACACAAAAAAAAATATTCTGGAGGCCATTAAATTTTAGTGAAAATGAGCAAAAAACACTGGCAGTGGCTGCCAACGTTTTTCAAAAACACTGGCAGGGAAAGAGTTAACAAGGACATCTATGGAAAGAATCCAGGCATAGGTTAATATGCCTCATTTATTGATTCTTGTTTGTTTCTATGGTTGTTTATGTGTCTATTTGTTAATATGTCTGATCCACTGTAATTAAAATTTTAGTCAAATATTCACTAGGATTTGACCTTAATTT
The DNA here is from genome assembly GCA_012976165.1 of Labeo catla. Classification (NCBI taxonomy): domain Eukaryota; kingdom Metazoa; phylum Chordata; class Actinopteri; order Cypriniformes; family Cyprinidae; genus Labeo; species Labeo catla. The sequence goes on from VONZ01000961.1 coordinate 760, forward strand.
TTTTATACTGTCAACACCTCTAGCCACTGGCAAGCACTGAACACCACCAGTCCTATCTGGCATGGGTTCAGAACAACAAATCATTTACAAACATGACTTGGCACACTGCTGTAAAAGAAAACAATAATAAAAATAATAAATAAATAAATATCAGCAACTGTTCATAAGTGATTTAATGCTGGCTCCCAGTTTAACCAGACTGACAAGAGGCAACTGCAATATGACTCCATGACCACGTATTTATTTTATCTTAGCACCTAAGCAATCTGAAGTGCCTGCTATTGATTTTACCAAGCTAATGAAATTATACAGCTCTGAGCCAATCAATGACAATCTCTGATGTTCCGCATTGCATCTACTGTGCTGATGGCCAATACTCCTCCGCTCGACCTGAGATCATGTGATCACGTGAACATTTTCAGTGTATGTCAACAGTTCTTTGTCACACTGCAAACAGGGCAGAAAAAAAATCTATAATTAACATGAATGCAAAAAAGCTATGTGAAAAAAAATGTGAAAGATATATTATCAAGCTCTTTTCATGCCACGTCCAAGCACTAGCTGACCATACAAACCTATTCTGTGTGATAAGACAGCACCATGGCCATGTTTATGGTTATTCTAGTATGTTTTCTCCTATTGCTACACAAACGGGATCTGCGACAGGTTTCCACTGAAGCATTCAAGCTGAAAACACGCTGCACTCAGAATATCGCATATTCACAAAAGCAATCTTCTCTCATTTGTTTTGTGCAGGGTGTGTCTATTAGAGAGAATTAGCATGTGCTGCACTATTTAACAGGTTTCCTTTGAGGCATTCTGTACCGGAGAAAGTGAACCTAGTGTAATTGTAGCTGATACCAAGTAGTCTCCCATGTACTTTTCCAAAGAATTCAGAATAAAGCCTTTAATAGCATACTTAACCCTACAACACATAGCTACATTTACCCCCCAGAATGCCATGTGAGAGACACAAATAGATGCATTTTTATTATAAAACACCTTATTTTGACAAAGGAAATTAACAGGGATCATTTTGATTGAGCGTGTGTGGGTGGGTTGGTGGATATTTCAGGTTATGCCTTCATTGTGGGGTCTAGCCAACAGTCCCCATGAGTTAAAAAAAAAAAAGCATAATAAGCATACTAAATGATTTATTATTAAATTTATTTCAATCTAAAAATGAGAACAAGGTTTGTGTGAGGGTTCAGCTGAGAGGTAGGCAGAGTATAAACAATATTAAAAAATGCATAGTAAAAAATACAATGCAAGTTAATGCAAAATTAAAAAGAAGGTAACAGTTTACAATAAGGTATCTTTTGTAAACATTAGTTTTCTTCAGTTATCTCAATATGTAATTATAAAGGCTATGGTAAATACTGTGTTCATCAGATTTCCATTTAGTAAAAGTAAATAGCAAGCTGTCATTTAGCAGGTGCTTTTATCTAAAGCGATTTTCAGAGTACTTATTGCAGCAACACTCCCACTGGAGTAACCTGAGGTTAGATACACATTTACTTGTTTACTTATAAATGAGGACAAGCCACTTCTATTTTTTTCAATGTAGAACCAACTATAATTACAGACTAACTGCAGCCAATGAAGAAAATTCTTGCATTTTAAGAACGTAAAAGCAGAAATAAAATATGAAATCGTAACAATGACATTACAATTTATATTATATATACTGCATATTTATATATTTTTAATACGAACATGGACTAACAATAAACAATACTTCTAGAGCATGTATCAATCACAGTTAAGCTTAATTTCAACATTTACTACAAATTTTCTAAAATCAAATGGTGTATCTCTTAACTACACTGTAAAAAACAAAAAACACAATTTGTTGAGTCAGCTTAAAATAATTTGTTACACTGCTGCCTTACAATTTTAAGTTCAGTCAACTCAAATAAGTTTAGTCAACTTGAAATGATAAGTTGGTCTAAGTGACAACTTAGATATTTGTGTTTGTTAAACTTAAAAGCTGGGTAAGTAATCCAGCTGCCTTAAATTTTTAAGTTGAATCAACTCAAATATCTAAGTTGTCACTTAGTACAACTTAACATTTCAAGTTAAATAAACTTTTTTTGAGTTGACTGAACTTAAAATTTTAAGGCAGCCGGGTAACAAATTATTTTAAGTTGACTCAATAAATTGTTTTTTACAGTGTAGTTAAGAAACTGTATTTTTATCAACAAATTTTAAAGGGATAGTTCACCCAAAAAGGCAAATTCTGTCATTAATTACTCACCCTCATGTTGTTCTAAACCAGTAAGACCTTTGCTCATCTTCAGAACACAAATTAAGATATTTTTCGATTAATATTTTTTTTATATTTTTCACCCAAAAAGGTAGTAAATACATTGAAAACAGTCCATGTGACATCAGTGGTTCAACCGTAATTTTATGAAGCTATGAAAATACTTTTTGTGTGCAAAAAAAAACAAAAATAACGACTTTAGTCAACAGATTCATCAAACATTTCATCAAAAGGTCTGAGGGTGAGCAATTAATGACAGAATTTGCATTTTTGGGTGAACTATCCCTTTAACAAAGAACAATAAATTCTCTAAAAATATACTTTTCATTGTTAGTTCGTGTCAGCTAATGGACAAAATAATATATTGGTTCACATGATCAAAGACATCTTAAGGAATTCATGGAAAGTTAGATGAAAGGATCACCTTATGTGAAGAAACAATATATATAACAAAACAGGTCATATGCATTTTAGGGTTAATGAGAATGATTACAAGCATTAATTGGTTAGTTAGAGGAACAAAGTAGAAAGCAAAGGCAATTAAAAAGTGGCCCCCTTAATTTCCCCACAGATAATGTGCTGTGGTTAAATATAAAAAAGGCTCTGAAGCTCTAATTGCATTTCAAACAGATCAACATTGTATTACAATGACCAGGCTTTTATCCATGACTATCAGCCACGAGTCGTCCACTAGCTGAGGTCACGCTTTCCATCTCCGAAGATTAGGCAGTGACGAATATCCACGCTGGAGATTTAACCACAGGATGTTTCATTAGAGATCAGAGAGATTTGGTTTTGATGTCTGCTTGAACATGTGCAGTCCTTGTTAGTTTAGAGTGGGGCCTAATGAACATGCCATAGATGCATCTTGATGCTTTGTGCAAGTGTGTGTATGTGTTTGTGTGTTGCATTGACGTTTGAGCTGACCACCCATTAGAAACAAGCCCTGAATTATTGAGCACAGACTCCAGGAAACCGCTTCATATGAAATAATCCTCAGCAGCAGCAGACATTAATAATAAACAGTATTGATTCACTATGTGTCACAGTCAATGAACAGTGCTGAGTGTGCAGAGAAAATCAAAGATTTAAACAATGCCTATTTTCCTAATGAAGAAAATCTTGTGAAACTTGCGCAAGCTAGAAGTAAATAAGAGCTGAGTCACGGCAGAAAACTTGGGCAGAATGCCCTAGGTTGTGAAGAACTGAATTGTGAAGACCCTGTTTGAAAGGGCAGATAAAAAAGGCCACAGACGTGATTCGCACCCCGGACAAGCACTGGGAGAGCAAAAATTTATGCTGGCGACGTACTACCAATTTCTGCCTCTGCCGATTAATGATACGGCAGGTGTGTGCTTAATAAAGAGGAAGCATCTCCAATAGTTGAGCAGAACTTTTCATTTCACTGAGTGTGTTATAATAAGTGGCAATCCAGTGCTGGGATTTGTCATTTTTAATGTTTTATTGAGTAGTTGCTGCAGTTGTCAACAGTGGCAGAAAACAATGTCCACACAGCTTTCAGAATCATAATCAATGCCTTGATCATTTTTTCTGTGGTTCCCTACAGTACCTGTTCTAGTGGCATCACAAAACAAAGTGCAAATAAATATGTGCCCGGCCATGTCCATTGTATGTATCCATACAGCTGCTCTTTTGGTTTATTCAAACTAAAAAAAAGTTGTAACAGAACACAGATTCCCTCATACTTTAACAATTACTTGAAGAAATTATCAAATTATATGTGTCAATTTTATCTGAGGACAGTTTTACATAGAAATATCCACTCAGTGTGCTACTGTGTTATTTCAAGTCAACAATAAATCAGAAATGTATGGAAGCCAGTTTCCGCCACTGAATAAAAAATAAACAAGGTAATTGCAACTTTTTATCTCAAAATTCTGACTACTTTTCTCGCAATTGCGAGAAATAGTCAGAATTGTGAGTTTTTATCTTGCATTCCTAACTTTATTTCTCGCAGTTGTGAGTCTGTCACACAATTCTGAGGAAAAAAATCAGAATTGCGAGTTTTTATCTTGCAATTCTGACTTTATTTCGTGCAATTGTGAGTTTATATCTCGCAAATCTGACTATAACTCGTACTTGCGAGTAGGGCTGCACGATTAATCGAATGCGTTTATGAGGCGCGCTTAGTCAGTAAAGCCGGTACTTTGATTAGTAGTAAAGCTCCATCACGTGCGTTCAGCTGGAGCGGCAATTAATACACATAGCCGTAAATCACTGACAAGCTACGCCAAATCGCGCTCATAATCGAATGCGATTCATCTGCGATTATGAGTGCGATTTGGCGTAGCTTGTCAGTGATTTACGGCTCTGTGTAAAGTTGCGATAACCTTTTTTTTTTATTTTTATTCAGTGGCGGAAAAGGGGCTTCAATAGAATCACTCTTTATAACGTAGATATAGAAGTCTGTTTCACCTTTCCAGTATCTCCAGGATATTCACATACGATTGTCGCAGCCTCCAGTGGCAGTCACACAAAACTTAAAAATTTGTCGCAAAGCAGCCATTTTTTCCTTCCACTAATTCAGAATAATAAAATGAATAATGAAATGTATGACTATGCACTCAAAACAAATATGCTGAAAGAAAAACATAAGTAAGATTCCTTGGGCTAATCAAAGTAAATCATTACTTAATTATAAAATAATTATTTCAGACATAATTATTCATAACGACTTTCATTTTCTTTTGATGTTACTTACAGTAGACTATCGGTAACACTGCATGCAATAATGCATTAACCAAATAGTTAATAGCTAGGTATTGTTTTAGCAAACCTGCATTCGTTGTCTCCATTTAATTTTTTTTCTTTTGCACTTTTCACATTACTGAAGTGAAAGTAAAAACAGCAATTCACTTTGACTTTTAAGTGATTTTGGATGTACATGAGCAGTTGCTATACTACCAGCCTGATCAATAGACTTTTTATGAAAACAGTAAAAGATATCATTATCTTTTGTATTATCAGGCACCACTGTCCCCGGCACTGTGCGTGTAGAACAAGGTAACGCCCCTGCCGCGCCAGCATTCAGATGATCTGCATTTGTGGCTCAGCGGCAAATGTCACACTTAGCATGGCTAATGTGTTTATGGTTATCTACTGATGTTTGTGCTATTGGGTCCTGTGATTTACACACAGGATCAGCAACCGGTTGCCACTCGAGTGTTCAAGTTCAAACAAGCCTGGCGTAACGAATTGCATGCGCCAGCCACACGAGCGAGAGAGGCACCGACAATGCGTTCCTTTGAAAGAGATGCTCATTAAAGCACTCCTCTTTGTTTTGGCTTCACCATTAAAGCTAGCCGGCATTCCTGCTCCTCATAGCCCCAAGCCCCTGCTTTAACGTGTCATTTTAATTGGCGCTCTTTATTCTTTTTCTAGTGTTTCTTGGTTATTTTTATTCAGTGCCTCTTCTCGCACATAAACAATTACATTTCTGAAGTGCTGTCTCTTCTCTCCTGTCACTCTCTGGTGGCACGGTGACGTGTGAGATTTGGGACACAGATTGAACTCCTGCTAAATTGTAAATGAATGTTTTGGCACATTGGCGATATTTACAGACGCTACCTCATTGCCCAGCGACCACGTTGTGAATTGAATCGCGAAAGACGTTAATCAGATTTGCCGTTTCGCTTGTTTCCTGTAAGAACCGGGGAAAAACGCAACTTGATGTGCTACCGACTTCTCCTGGCTATTTATTTTATGAAGATAACTCCAAATAAATCTGCCGCAGGTTCAAAGATGGTATGATTTGGAGAGCAGGGAGTTTAAGATGTCAAAGATAAGCTCTGACATTTCTTTTGTTGAATGTGAAAACGGTTCATGGTACTTTGATTTCACCCATTTTTCTCTCAGTGTTTTTTCTCCTGAATAAGACACATTTTCTGAAGCATTTTAATTCCTAGGTAGACTAAAGGTAGAAAATGAATGGCAATTTTAATATCTTTTTCTTTTTTTATTTAAGAAAACAAACATTGTGATACATGTACACATTATTAGCCTATCTCCATCTCTGGAGATAGTATGAATAAATGTTTCACCTGCATAACAAGATGATGAATTATTATGAAGCTCATATTTTCAGCATGAATTCAACAACAGTCATAAATTATGCAGAAAATGACACGGCATATAATTAAATATGTCTGAGCATGTTTCACTTGTTAATTATTGTCTGTGAAAAACAAAAGTTATATCAAAAGAAAGAGAAAGTATGAGTTTCCGTCCTTGATTCTGTTTCATCTTATATTATTCAAGGTGTGTTAGCGGATAACTTGACAGACTGTAAAATTACATCAGTGATAAATAATTACTCCAAAATGGTGCTGTTATCAAAATCAAATTAAAATTCAAATGGAGGGGGGGTGTGAGAATGCAGCTTGCATACGCAGGCACGCACATGCTCGCACAGACATACCCACGCGCTTACATACGCACACGGCATACCTAATGCACGATGGCCCTCAGTTTCAACGCTCTATGAATACAGCACCTGGAATTGATAGACTCTCTCAGAACATGCAGTCTGTGCGTATACGCAACAAAAACAGGCAAAGAGAGCACTATACATTAAATGGCCACCATTTCTTTCAGTCAGTAAATCATAAAACCTCCTCTAATGGCTAAAAATGGACATATTATTCCGTGAATATGACTGATGAGAGCTTTGGTGGAAAGGTACATTCACTCAAATGTACGGTAGTGTGTAGTCTAAGGTGAGAGTGACATGCAGTGACATCTACATCAACATAACCCGAGCTCCCCACTGTTAGACACTATACCATTGTGGCAAACAACACCACTTTTTCACTGCAACACTTTTTCACTGCAAAAGTGTGATCGCTGCTTGGAGATTAATGGCAAAGTGGAAGGCTAGGCTACTCACATGTGCTAGCTGTGGGAAAAAAAAGACTTCAGCATTCCTGTCATGAAACTGTAGTTGGCGCAGGCTGATGGGTTCTTAATTTAACTGATGATAATGACAGCGTTAAACGACTTGGCACAAGCTGATTGGTTCATGTTGCATAAGCAGCCAATGAGCGTACTGCCTTACATTTAAATGGCTGATTGATATTCACTCAAGCTTTTTGCAGCACACTTCAAAGTTCCTCTGAAACCCTCCACCTCCCCAGCTCCACCTGTATAGATCTGCTACGAGTTATTTTATATGCTATTTGTGCAGCAGCAGTATGTCTTAAATACTCACAGCAACATATCACTGTATGCACTGGAAGAAGCAAGTTCTTGTACTTGCTTGCAGCAGCAGCAATAATCTACAACTACAGTAATAATCAACAGTAGCAGCAACGCAGTAGATCTATTCCGCCAAGACCAAATACACATTGTCATATTCATTGCCATACTAAACTCTTTAGTAAGCTGTCATAACAGAAATATACTTGAGTGTAAATTATAACACTTTTGGACACTTCACTGCATGTAATTTGAAGTTAAATACATTTTATTATGACTTAAATATACATATTAAATGCAATGAGTTCAAATTAAAAGTGCTTTTTTGACTTAGGGAATTTTACAAATTATTTTGTAAAGCATATTGCTGAATGAACTGACAAGAACTTATTGTGAACTTAAATATACTTTAATGTCATTACTACTGAATCTTATATGTCATAATTTTAAATATATTTACACATTTGTAATGGCAAAGTTACAATTTAAGTGTATTTAAAATATATTAACTTGAAATGTTATATTGGAGAAAACTCAGAAAAAAATATTCTCTCTCTCTCTCTCTCTAATTCAAATTAACTGAAAAGTTAAGCTTTGAATGAGACAAAACAGCAGCATAAATATCATAAAATGTAGTCAAGGTATGAATAGCACTACATTCCAAGCTTTCTGAAGGCATATAATACTTTTAGATTATAGATGGATTACAGAAGACTTGTAATATGCTGTAGCATGAGTTGATATAGATCAATTTTATAATAATTTTACTTTTTTCCCCTTCCCTTTTAAAGGGGTCATGACATGAGAAATCAAATTTGCCTTGATCTTTTGATCTAAAAGAAGTCTTTCTACCATATAGGACAAACATTATTAACATTGTCAGTGAACATATTAAAATATTTTTTTTAAAAATCCATGTCATAAACACCTTTAATGGATTACTTCACTTCCAGAATAAAAAAAAAAATTCTGATAATTTACTCACCCCCATGTCATCCAAGATGTTCAGTATGTCTTTCTTCAGCCGAAAAGAAATTAAGGTTTTTGAGGAAAACATTTCAGGATTTTTCTCCATATAGTGGACTTCATCAGGTTGAAAATCCAAACTGCAGTTTCAATGCAGATTGAAAAGGCTCTACACAATCCCAGCCGAGCAATAAGGGTCTTATCTAGTATTTTGTAACCACAAATGCTCGTCTTGCACTGGCTCTGAGATGCCCATGTGTGTGCTCACGCTTTGCATAATCATGTTGTAAAAGTCACACATGGTTAATTCTTCATCTGTGTATTTTGATTCAAAAAGGTACAGTAGGGTAGCATGGAAAACTCCATCTCATTTTCTTCTCCAACTTCAAAACTGTCTGACGTTGTTTTATCTGTTTTTGTAAAGCCTGTTTGTCTTTTTTTGCATGTTCGCTTTGTAAACACTGGGTCAGTACTTCCGCCTTTCATGTGTGCGTGATTACTTAATGCATGAGGTTGAGCTAGTGCGAGACAGGAATTTGTGGTTGAAAAGTACATACGTTTTATTTATTTATTTTATTGTATTTTTTTTGAAAATGACCAATTATTTTGCAAGATAAGACCCTTATTATTTGGCTGGGATCGTTTAGAGCCCTTTGAAGCTGCACTGAAACTGCAAATTGGACCTTCAACGTGCTGATCCCCACTGAAGTCCACTATATGAAGAAAAAACCTGGAACGTTTTCCTCAAAAACTTTCATTTCTTTTCCACTGAAGAAAGAAAGACATGAACATCTTAGATGGCATGGGGGTGAGTAAATTATCAGGTAATTTTTATTCTGGAAGTGAAATAAATCTTTAAGCTTCACAGATCCTGGTCACCGCTAATATTTATTTTGAGCAGTGTAGACATCCTGTCTAACATCTCTTTTTTGTGTTCTACGGGTGAAGGCTAAATATTCTTTAATGTTTGAAAAAAAAAGTTAAAGGGATAGTTTACCCAGAAACGAAAGTTTTGTCATTAATTACTCACCCTCATGTTATTCCAAACCTGCCAGACCTTCGTTAATCTACAGAACACAAATTAACATGAAATTCGAGAGCTTTCTGACCCTGCATAGACAACAACACAATTTACACATTCAAGGCCCAGAAAGGTAGTAAGGACATCATTAAAATAGTCCATGTGATGATTTGTATTTCAAAGATAAACTAAGGTCTTAGGGGTTTGGAACAACAGTAATTAATGACAGAATTTTCATTTGTGGGTGAACTATCCCAGTTAAGTTAAGTTGTTAAGTCACAGTTAAATGTACGTGGCAAAAATCACACATTCACATGTCTAAATCTGATCGGTCAAATTGAGTAACACCTTCCACAGATCATTTGCTTTACACAGAAAAATTCTGTCATCTACCCACTCATCTGACTTTTTTATGCTATTAACCGGAGGTTTTTTAACAAAAAGCCTACTCTGTCTTACATCTGCCTTACAAAGTCTTACATGGTTTATCCTCTAACTAAATTAATAAATATATAAATACACACATAAATGCTTGACACCAGTTCATAAAATCGTTAAAGTGTAATATATATTTTCAATTTACCACAAAACTTGTAGTTAAAAATGTTTTTTTCCAAAATAGGTCACAAGAAAGGCAGAAAGACAGACAGATAGATGCACCGCTGCATAAGTCATGAATTGCATATAATTTAAATGTAAATGCATATAATATCAGGGGAAATTATACTCAGCCACTGCCATCCAATGTCAAAAAGACCTGAACAGCATCTCTCCGGTTCTTCCTTTAGATCATCACCTCAAGTGCCCGTATGCAAAACCCATGACTGAAGCCAAACTAAACAAGCGATTACGGCCCTGACAGCTTCTATCAATCATCTGCCAAGTGGCATTCGAGCTGAGGAGGAGGAAATAAAGAGAAGGAAGACTAATTCATATTTCCTTGCTCAAATGTTTTACCAGCAGAATCAGAAGCACGGTAGCCAGTACTGTTTGTTATTTCTGGTGTGTGCAGCGTGTGATATGGCGCTGCAGGAAAACAGCAGTCCATCAAAATGTATCTTGTCAATCCCCTGTGTATTTTCATATCACGTCGAAAGCGAGGGCTTCTTTGTATGCAGGTGTTGAATGGGATTAGGCTTCTACAGGTATCTGTCTCCTCTCTTCTCCTCTCGGGCAGGGCCGGGGGAACTGAGCAACACGGCACGGAGAGTTGCCATGGTTTCCAGCTCAGTACTGCCTTCCCGTATCCCTGACCGATACTTTACTACGCTTGTGTGTTCGGCTTCACCACATCCACAACACAAAACAATCAATCACTTCTAGCTGAAAAATATATATGCCAGACGGTCAAGTGGGCAACACTCTTGGGTTGCATAAATCCAGCTCTGGTTTTTGTTTAGCCTGTAACGTCAGATATTAAATTCTAAAGCATTAATACCGTCAACAATATGCAGGGAACTGCGTCCACCCACACATGACCCACAAGGTCTGCTTTCCGATATTTATGGCGGTGGCTTTCAGCGCTTCCACTGAGCTATATTTGCGTAAGCTCTGAAAGCCGTGTGACACCTGGGCGTAGGGAAGTCATATCAGACACATCTGGTGCGACAGCGGCACATCTACCGAACGCCACCCGATACGGCTGCGCCGTTGCTGAAAAAGCGCTATCTCTCTGGAGGTCGCTAAAAAGAAGCAACTATGAAGCAATTATGGCCTTAAAATAAAACCAGATTGATGAGACGTCTGTATGTGTCATGTAGGATAAGCTGCTATCAACCTGAGCGTGAAGACTCGACGTAAGTCGCATCGAACTCTCAGACTATTTGAGAAGTGGTGATCACTATACTATTCTCTCTAAGACTACCACCAGCTGGCTGGTAATATACAGAGGGAGAACGGCGTAGCTCATGTCGGCCTCCCCGCTGACACTGTAATGCAGATGCCTAAGGCTGAGGAGAACAGCAGGTTATCCATCAGAGAGGTCCCACAGATTATGTTAACTCTCTGTAGCACATTATAGGTTGAGATGCGATGGTGTGCAACTAATGAAACCGGATTTAGCTCTTGTTTGCTTTTATCTTTGGCTCCGTTAACTGCTGGTAGACAGTAATCACCTGTTGTTGGCTGTGTAAATAATGTACGGAACAGTGTCGAGGCTTTAGCCTCCGGAGGCTTGGATTCAACCTTCTCCTGGCATTTCACGTTAATGTAAGCAAGCAAGGCAAGCACGGGATGTTGACTTAAAAACAGGCTGAAGCCTTAGTCTTCTTATGGTGCATATTTTAAGGCGTACGTCATGAAGTAAGCTCATCAGGATGTAGATTTCTTGGTGTAGTTTCTGAGATCTTGTTAGCGGTTCACTAGTGAGTATTTACTATGAAAGGAACAGTTTACTCAAAAATTTCAATACTCACCCTCATTCCATACAAGGTGTAGATGAGGTTGTTTGTTCATCAGAACAGAATTGGAAAAATTTAGCATTGCGTCACTTGCTCACCAATGGATCCTCTGTAGTGAATGGGTGCTGCCAGAATGAGAGTCCAACTGCTGATAAAAACATCACAGTAATTCACACAACTGAGGAAGAGTATTATTCCCATATGTCCCACATGACTTATATTCCCTAAAGTTGTGTTACCAAAAAGTGACAACATTTGGACCTTTAAAAAAAAATACTGTTTTTAAAAAAGGAAAGAGAAAGAAAATTAAAAAAAATACTGTTGACTGCATTGTATTGGGCTGTGTGATATGACCAAAATCTTTTATCATGATATGAGTCATTTTATTTTACGGTAATGATAAATAAAATGATATATAAATAAAAAACTGAAAACAAGAGATTTTGTTAGCAGTTCCCTAGTGAATGTTTACTATTAAAGGAACAGTTCACGCAAAAATTTCAATATCAGGAGTCAATATCAATATTGTCAATATTGTAAAGTCAATATTGTCAATATCAGGAGTAAGAAAAAATAAATAAATAAATAAAATAAAATAAAGTAAAATAATATATATATATATATATATATATATATATTAGTCTAAATAAAATAAATAAATAAATAAATAAAAAACTGAAAACGAGATTTTGTTAGCAGTTCTCTACTGAATGTTTACAATTAAAGGAATAGTTCACTCAAAAATGAAAATGTGCTAAAAATGTACTCACCCTCAGGCCGCCAAAGGTGTAGAAGAGTTTGTTTCTTCATCAGAACAGATTTGGGGAAATGTAGCGTTACATCACTTGCTCACCAGTGGATTCTCTGCAGCGAATGGGTGCCGTCAGAATGAGAGTCCGAACAGTTTGACACCATGTGGACCATTTCTACAACATAATTGAACAAAGTAAGTAACAATTTCATTTTATTAGTTTGAAAAATGGCAAAACAAATTGTGATTCATTGTAACAAAGCCACTGCAAGCCTGCAACCTTTAGCCAAAAAAGCATAACGGCTAATGCTAACGCTGCAGCTCAGGAAATGAGACCAGACTCTTTTTTTTTTCATGGATGTCAATAGAGGAAAGGCTTCACTATGCTAAATAAACAGCTTTTTAGAGGAAACAGCTTATCATTTAATGAATAGACAGTCTATTGGCTAATCTTTAAGATGTTTCACACTAAACAATAGTTTAAAACACCCCAAAAAAAAAATCTCATTTTATAAGAGAAGTCAGACATTTTGCGGCAGGTGGGATTCAGCTTACAGCACTTCTTATTCATGCCTATGGTATCCGTAAACGGCGATCAGTGTTGCACAACTCTGACTGAAGTTCAGTGAGGTCAAGGCTACAATGTGATTGGTTATCAAGGCACATATGATCCAAGTTGATCGTTACGCTTTCTCCAACCCACGCTCATTGGAAATACGTGCCTCTACATATATTTCTGCAACACCGTAATTAAGTACCTTACTGCATGTTTTGTGGCAGTTTCAAAGTGAAATGACCAGAGAGTGGCGCTAAAACACACGTTCAGTATGTGCATGGCACGTTTTTATTACGCTGGTACATGCACGCATTGCTGCATTTTTATTATGCCGCTTGAGGTACGGATTGTGTATTGTATTCAAATATCCAGGTAGTGTCACTAAAGGTTAATGCTCTATCATGTTGGAAATATCCCCTACACCAAACCTAATCGATAATGCAAAAGTGATATAAAAATGCATTTGTTGATGCGGCTGTACTATTTTAATTTTCTTATGTGGATTTGAGCTGTTTTGTGGAACCGTGGTTTATTACTCAAATGCAACGCCGTTTCGCATGAGCTACCAAGCAAACCTACTGAATTAGAAAACTCATGCATATGAAGCTGTATATGTGACGTCAACAATCAAAAGTATCAGTTTTCAAATTGTGCAGGATGGTAAAATTGTTTTGAAGCCATAATATAATTTTCTGTAAGTAACTGTGAGAAAATTAGGCTTTATTAATCAACAATCTGTACTTGTAAATCATACTCTGTGTGAAAAGGAATAAAAGTTGTCTGAGTTTTACTGCCTTTAGTGTTTATTTTAACTGGAAACTACAGTGATTCATACATTTAGGTATGTTTTTTCAGTTCATCATACAATCTCTGGTCACGGCTTCGTGCCGAGGGTAATCACAGCATGCCGATATACAGCCATATCACATGGCTACTCGTGTAATATTGCGTTTATACAACAGTTTGACAGCATTAGAGTGTAAACACAAAATAAACAACAAATAAGTCTCTTTAAAAACCCTCTTTCTGCCACGGATTTAAATCTCAAGCTGAAAGTTAAACAGCTGAGCCCAAGCCTCCGTTAAAAACGAAATTCAAAATGTTCATTTCATAACAGGTAATTAATAATAACACATTTTTGGAAGGGTCAGTGCCCCTTTCACTATTAAAAAAAGTTCCTGTTTTTAAATGCTCTTTGTGGAAAGTTCTAGTGTAATATTAATGCTAAGGCTGAAGCATAATGGTGAAGGTATTTTTTTTCTCATTGGGTGGGAATAGCTTGTAAACAACACACCATAAAAACACAAAAAAAACCTCTTGCTAAATGTCTTGTGGAAACAAATTTCAATGACATTTCCACTTCTCACAGTTATCCTCTCCTGTATTTACACATGTACTAAAAACTCATATTACAAGGTGTAAATTAATTAACTAATTAGCTCCTAATATTGCCAGTCGTAATAAGCCTATGTAATTCTACTTTTCCTTGTTTAAAGCATTATTGACCTCAAAACATGCCTGATGCAGAGTCTCACAGTTGGGTGTCATCCCTGCGGAGTGTAAATTGATTTCAAAATGAAGATAAACGACGAAGCAGTCTGGTTTGATTGTTACTATTGATTTCCCTTAGAATTTTTTTTTCCTTTTCTTTTTACTGTAAGTGGAAAAGAAGGTAATCTTTTAGGCGGGAGAGACAATCTTTACTTAAGAGGGCTCCTCTCATAATCTCCAGGGAAAGGATAAGAATACACAACTTAAACTGAGAAAGCAATTGCCATCGCATGTCGTCATCGGCCCTAGCGGAGCTTTGTTTCTTTGCTCGGAAGAAAAATAAAACTATTCAATTTTCACCGTCGAACACACAGGGGTAGTAAGATGGGTTTAGTTCCTCAACAAAAGCAAATTATCTTTTGAGAAAAGAGCCCAGTGATATTTTCCCTTAGCAGACACTGATTCAAGCTGTCAGTCCTAGAGACGAGCCCTGCGAATCTCCCAGCGCTTTTTCTCTCCCTCTCCACATTTCCCCGAGAAGACAATCATCTTTCGGATTGTTCTAGCCAGAAAGTCTGACGTTGTCAGGTAAATACACCCTTAGCCCACTAACAAACCACATCACGCCTACGAGTTTGTGAAATCTGCTAAAATACCAGCTGTTTATGTGACACGAGTTCACGTTCTGGAGAGATTTTCTTCCGAATGAGACTCAAATGATTTCAGAGACTCATGGAAAAGCATCGCTCTCCCCGTGCGTGTTGAAGATATTGATAAAAATCTTTAAAATAGCATAAGAAAAAAAAAATCAGTACTGTAGAAGCAGGCAAAGAAAGTATACCAATGACTGGTCCAAACTAGAAATTCACCAGGCAAGTCTCACATTATTGCAGGTTCACAAAATACAGTGGAGCACATGCAGCACTCTGACAAACCACCTGAGCTCCAGTAAATTTGGCCGCAAGTCGTCAAACGAAAGATCATAATGGCTTTTTCTTTCACTCTGTGATCTGATACTGAATCACATCATCTTATTTACAAGAATGATCTTAGCACGACAGTTTCAAATCAGCATGATTGCACTAATAATAATAATAATCATGATGGCTGCCTAAGGCTCACACAGAAAAACATTAGCTGAAAATATAGAGAAAAAAGTATTAGCACTGATTCCTTTATGTCCTGTTTTAACACAAGTTTTAGTTCATATTTTTTACTTTTTTGTTGTTGTTATTTTAAATTTTGAAATGTGTGTGTGTGTGTGTGTGTATATATATATATATACATACATATACATATACATATACATATACATATACATATACATACACTGCCGCTCAAAAGTTTGGGATCAGTTTTAATGTATTTTAAGCAAGTTTCTAATGCTCATCAAGGCTGCATTTATTTGATCAAAAATACAGAAAAAATGTTATATTGTGAAATATTATTGCGATGTAAAACAACATATACTTTAAAAATCTCATTTATTTCTGTGATCAAAGCTGAATTTTTCAGCATCATTACTCCAGTATTCAGTGTCACATGATCCTTTAGAAATCATTACAATATACCGATTTATTATCAGTGCTGGGAATATGTTGCTTAATATTTTTTGGAACCTGTGATATGTTTTTTTCTGGATTCTTTAACAATAAAAAGTTAAAAAGAACAGTACTTATGTAAAATAGAAATCTTTTCTAACAATATACACTACTGTTCAAAAGTTTGTGTTCAGCAAATTTTGATTCTTTCTTTTTTTGAAAGAAATTAATACTTTTATGCACCAAGGATGTGTTCAATTAATAAAAAGTGATTGCATAGATTAACATTGTTAGAAAAACAATTATATTTTGAATAAATGCTGTTCTTTTTAACTTGTTATTCATCAAAGAATCCTGAAAAGAGAATCTTAGGTTCCAAAAAAATATATATATTTGGCAGCACAACTGTTTCCAACATGGATAATTCTAATAATAAATCAGCATAATGATTTCTGAAGGATCATGTGACACTTAAGACTGGAGTAATGGCTGATGAAAACTTTTTGTATTTGCATCACAGGAATAATTTATATTTTAAAGCAACATTATTTTATATTGTAATAACATTTTGCAGTATTACTGTTTTTTCTGTATTTTTGATCAAATAAATGCAGTCTTGATGAGCATAAGAGACTTCTTTAAAAATCATTACAAGTCTTACTGATCCCAGACTTTTGAGCGATTGTATATATGTGTATATATGTGTATATATGCACCTGGTATTCATCACGTTATGGGGACCAAATGTCCCCACAAGGATAGTAATACCAGTAAATTTTGACCTTGTGGGGACATTTGTGAGGTCCCCATGAGGAAACAGGCTTATAAATCATGCACAATGAGTTTTTTTGAGAAAGTAAAAGTGTGCACAGTCTCCTGTGAGGGCTAGGTTTAGGTGTAGGGTAGGTGTAGGGTGATAGAAAATACGGTTTGTACAGTATAAAAACCATTACGCCTATGGAATGTCCCCATAAAACATGTAAACCCAACATACATGTGTGTGTGTGTGTGTGTGTGTGTGTGTATGTATATATATTATATATATATATATATATATATTTTTCTTTTTTACTTTAATTTTTTTGTTTGTTTTGTGGTCTTACTGTTCGTTAAAGGAATAGTTCACCCTCAGGCCATCCAAGATGTAGAAGAGTTTGTTTCTTCATCAGAAAGATTTAGAGAAATTTTGCATTACATCACTTGCTTACCAATGAATCCTCTGCAGTGAATGGGTGCCGTCAGAATGAGAGTCCAAACAGCTGATAAAAACATCACAATAGTCCACAAGTAATCCACATGGTTCTAGTCCATCAATTAACATTTTGTGAAATAAAAAGATGCATGTTTGCAAGAAACAAACCCATCATTAAGATGTTTTATTTATTAATTTTTTTCACTTCAAACTGGCAAAAGTACTAGTTCTCCATCAACAATACCTTTTTCTCTGGTTAAAAAAAAAAAGTTTCATATTTTGGCCAGAAGTAATGGTTTAAAGTTAAAGTTAAAGGTAAAACACAGCTTTTCATTTCACAAAATGTTAATTGATAGAGTCGTGTGGATCACTTGTGGATTATTGTGATGTTTTTATCAGCTGTTTGGACTCTGGCGGCACCCATTTACTGCAGTGGATCCAAAATTGAGCAAGTAATGCTAAATTTCTCCAAATCTGTACTGATGAAGAAACAAACTCCTCTACATCTCGGATGGCCTAAGGGTGAGTCAATTTTCAGCAAATTCTCACTTCCGGGTAAACTATTTAACTACTGCATAATAAATCTTTTGCACTTAGTCTGTTATTATCTGAAATGTAATTATCAACTGTGCTACTTCAAAATGAGAAGCATTATGTGAGGTAGAAAAGCTCCCAGGGACTGGACCGATGCTTTGTTTCTCCGCCCGGTCCTAGTATGGAGATCTTTCAAGAGAAGCACCAAATCCCCTTGTTTGCTTCTGTCCCATGATGCTTTACTGGCCGAACACATCCACCAGTAATGGAATGAATAAAATGATTTATTTAGTACGTGCTTCGAGGATATTTGATATGCTTGGCTACGTTTAGCCCATAGCCTCATCATAATGAAACAGCAAGCATCCAGAGCGGTGGCAGAGGCCTTCCACGGGAAGAAGATGAGACAAGCCAGCGCCCCAGGCTCTGTTAAATGATGCTCCGTGTCCACAGTCACTCTCTCATTTCTCCTCATGTCAATACCCCTCTGAACGCCTGGTTGGCTTTTTTGTCCGTTTCTGCATAAGAGGCATACAATCCGCCTCTCGTAGCTTTACAAGGAACGAAACAGAGAGGGAACAGCTCTGAGGATGTGTTTTCGTGCAGTTTCCTCTCATATACTTGCAGTCTTGGGAAATGTGTTGCGACCGAATGTCAGGAAAATATATTGTGGTGTGTTATTGTGGCTCGGCCGCCTTGTTGTTTAGGTACCTGTAAACCAGCGAATGGAACTGTCAGACCCTGACCCTGTGTCACCCAACATTTTTCTTGCTCAGTGATGTAGCACAGATTCGGGTGCTGATGCTGGCCAGATTTTGGGTCAGATAGGAGTATGCAACTGTTTTTAATGTGCCTCTGACTCACAGAAATAGTCTAGTTTTAGCACAAAGCCTTACTGAGGTCTGTTTTGACATGCATAATTACTAAAATATTTTTAGACCAAACACCCTAGGTGGATAGGATTAAAAAGATAATAATAATAAAATAAATATCACTATATTTTCTCAGTTGATTAATTACATTATGAATCGCAAACTTTTAGTTTTATAAAATATTATGTTTAAGCATGTAAATGACGTATTATCTTACTAAATAGGCACAAATTTGCATACATTTCCAGAACAGAAATCTGATCACTGGATAAAACATCAATTTAGAGTCAATTAGAAAAAAAAAATAAATTCTATTATTAAAGCCAAGTATGAATGTCATCAAGTTTCCAAAACAATATCTCAAGGCAGTAACAATTTAAACAATATATTTTATTTGTGAAATTATGTTTGCCTTTTTTTAACAGTTAATTTTTAACTAATTTACTTTAAATTTCACCAAGCTGATTACTAATTAAAAACTCCCACAGATCATGTTTTCATGGCATTTCAAGTCTTATTTTCTTGTAACAAAGTGGCTATGTCTAAGTGTGTGAATTGTTTTCTTCTTTTTTTTTAAATTAGTCTTCCCATAAACAGCATTATATTGTTCATTCAGACTGATTCGCGAACGCTGATTAACACAAGAGGCGGTTTATCACATGAACCAATCACAGCCGATCATATCCAATCATATCACGATGGAGGCATTGCCTGCTCTCACGTGACTTTCCCCAGCTCATTCTCAATTACCCCCCACCAAACTCACTGCACACTTTAGAGGGCTATTAAAATTGGGCGCAGGGGAGACGAGAGAGATGCAGACTCTTGCTGTAACTTTACCTGCTGGTATTGCTGTTAAACAATGTTTCTTTAGAAAAACAGGCGATTTCTACACTGTAAAAAACAATTTGTTGAGTCAACTTAAAATAATTTGTAACCTGGCTGCCTTAAAATTTTAAGTTCAGTCAACTCAAAAAAAAGTTAATTCAACTTAAAATGTTAAATTATACTAAGTGACAACTTAGATATTTGAGTTGAATCAACTTAAAATTTGAAGGCAGCTGGGTTACTTACCCATCTGTTAAGTTTAGCAAACACAAATATCTGAGTTGTTACTTAGTACAACTTAACATTTCAAGTTGACTAAACTTATTTTAGTTGACTGAACTTAAAATTTGAAGGCAGCAGGGTAACAAATTATTTTAAGCTGAATCAAAAAATGGTGTTTTTTATTTTTTTACAGTGTACCTAATTTTCTAATATTTGTACCATTTTATTTTTGTACTATGAATTTATTTCTCATTCAATATTTTAAGGAGACACTGCCTCTTTTGCCTCCTCAGAGAAAACATCCCTCATATACAGACAGACAGATAGATAGCTGACATAATAGATTTCTGGCTTAGTGCATGAGAAAAAAATAATTTTGAGAAAACAGATAAAGTGCAATTAAATAAAGACTTAACAGTGTGTTCTGAATGTCTGGAACACTAGTCTGGAACAACATGTTATGAATCTCAAAAATGACCAGTGAATAAAAACAAAAAAAAAATGTTTTTGCCTGTAGTGTCCACAAGTAATTAAATCACTGCTAATGGCTGCTTAATAGTAATATTTTAGGATCATAAATTAAAATGAAACAAATGCCAACTAAAATTAGATTTACGTCTCACATAACATTTTGCCTATTTGTTTATACAAACAAATCTGACAATTAGTGTCTAAAATGTCCAGATTTCTTAATTTTAAACCATGACGTCAAGCACTAATGAAAGGAAAAAGCTGTTTCCTGATGCAGACAAATACCAAAACAATACGCTCTGTGTTTTTCTCTCTCGCTGGAGTTCTTGTGCAAATATTAGGCTGCTGTCAACGGGGATGGTAGGACAAATAGCCTAGTTTCCCACCATTACTATTAGCTGTTGCCCCCTGTGCTTACATTATCAGTAAAATCCATTCCATTTGTTCAGCTTAGTTTGATTCACCGTGTTACGATTCTAAAAGATGAAATATGCCTTGTATATATTTCAGCCATGCATTATATATGAAGAAAAATGTGCCAGGGGCCAAAATCAGGAACAAGGTATGAGAAATGCTGAAATGTATTTTCTTCCTCTTTGATGTCTTGCAATAATTCAGTTGTTTAATAAAAGGTTTGTATCAAGGAAAAAAAAAAGACTGCCAAGCTTTCAATGTCAACCACTGATGATTAGACTGAGTTGTAATTTTCCTCACATTAAACACAAAAGGTTGGTAAAATTCAGAGCACTGATAAGTAAAACATTGTCAGCTATTACAATCAGCACAAACACATAGAATCTCAGCCAAAAGATTCGGCCCCAGACAAAATGTTCGCACATCTCTACAACTGCAACGGTGGAATAACAAAAAGTTGATATCCCCTTTGGACGGCACTCATTGAAGGTAATGAGCCTGACAGAAGTGGCTGCTTACTGAGCACGGCTGCTCATGATTACACTGACCCTTTGTTGCTCCATCTGACATCATTATCCTCCTTCGCCATGGTCAGACTCCATAGTCACAGCTCCACGTGCATCCGTATCACAGCTTTTGCTCAATTGCCAAGACATTTCCAGTAACCCAAAACACATTTCTCAAAAACAACAACAGCAAAATCAAGACTGCAAACTTCAAGCGATAAAAACTAAATCAAACACTCTATTTAAAACTAGATTCTTTTTTAAGCTACTTCAGATTTTGTCAACAAAGATATCAGAACACACTGTGAGATTTATTAAGCGCAGTATGACTACAACTGCTTACTACAATAACACTAACGTGTTTTATCTGAGGAACTTCCGCAACTTTGTAACACAATACTACTGTAATTACATAAATTATAGTATGCAGGTAAAAATTATGTGCAAATTGTACAGTTTTGGTTTTGTGGTTGAGAAGAGGGAGAGTTATTAGAAGAGAAGTATCTTCACTACTGGGGAAACAATGAGCTTGTGAAAGAACAACGTAAACATGATAACAAAATACAAAAAAAGAAAATCCTAAATATTTAACCAAATACAGTAAGAGAAAACGCTCGTTCTATCCACCTTAGTTTGCAAGTGACTATTTTTTTGGCTTCCAAGCTTGATTAGCCATAATATGTAGATAACTAGAAGAACAACAAAGCAAAGTAAATTCTAAAACTATTTGACCTACAAACCAGTGCATTTATGATTTTGATAAATGAAAACTGAAATAGCAGTTTACAATATCAGTTTGTTTTTGTACTGTTAAAAAATAACCGGAAGGGATTGGGAATGACACTGGAAGTCTCACACATTTAAGTTACACATGGCCAACCGCTCTTATGTTAAAGAGGTCATCGGATGCCCATTTTCCACAAGTTGATATGATTCTTCAGGGTTTTAATGAAAAGTCTATAATATACTTTGGTTAAAATTTCTCATTGGTAGTGTAAAACAACACCCTTTTTACCTTGCCAAAATCAGCTCTGCAAAAATTATCCCAATCTGGTCGAGGCTGCTTTAAATGCAAATGAGCTCTGCTCGCCTCGCCCCTCTCTTCTCTCTGTGGATTGATGAGCCTGTTTACTTTAGCCGCATTTAACCGCTAAACTTGCTAACTAGCACATTAATAGGAAAGGCGATCGCAAAGATTAATAAAAAAACCCTTATACTCACTTCTGCTGTAAGTGAAGCTGGATCACGAATGATTCGTGCGAACATAGACAGATATATGTAGATTGGGAAGTGCATTCCCTTCACAAACAAACGTAATCCACTGCATCTTCGGCAGCTCAGATATCGGGAGTAATTGACGACCACTACGTTTATTATTACATCCGGCAACACAACACCTCAATCGCTCAATTCTTGTCTAACTTACATCCCTGCTCCGGCATTAAAACATGGAGGTTGGACTGTTACAACTGATCTGAGGTAAGACGGTCATGTCAATCAACTACTGTGGGAGCGGCCTCTGTTGGTGTGATGCAACAACGACAGGCATCTGAGAATGGCTCGATTTGAAAAAGGGGATATTATTTTTACAGATTAATTAAAAAGCACTGCATGGATTTTTATCATTACAGGGTAGATTTGTACATACACTGCCAACACACATTAATGTTCAAACAGCATGTAAAAGTGAACTTAGCATCCAATGACCCCTTTAAGATGGATAAAGAATGTGAAATTATATTCAGTCAGAATCAGCTTCTTGTCCCCTTTTGAACTTCACAATTCTCCAAGGTATCCTTACAATCTACTCCTGCTCGTGTAGATTTCTGTCATATCCAGCTTTCTGTAGAAAAGGACAACAACATGGTCAACTACAATAGCACAGGCCTCTTGAGAGACAAATGTTCTTTTTGGCCTTGATCTCCCTCCTCCTCTTCCACTTTCTTTCACTTGTACTCTTCGTCGAATCTGAAAACTGTCTACATAGTTTGGAGCCAACAGGCAATGAACTAATCTGTGACCTTTTTATATATGAGGACATTCAGGTTGTGACATAACAGTGAATTCTAATTGTGAGTTTTTAAAATAGGCCTAAAATGAGTTGTAAGTAGTTGCATGTTTGAAGTCTTTATGCTAGTGTACTTCAGCAGATATATTTATTTAAAATTTACAGACATTTACTCCGGGAAATAAACACTGAAAAATACTGATGACTCATACCGCACTATGCAGGTAGATTTCTGTCCAATCAAACTAGAGAAAACCACACAAGTTTATAGAAGTGGCTGCTTATAATAAACCCACATAAGTGA
This sequence comes from Labeo catla, assembly GCA_012976165.1. Classification (NCBI taxonomy): domain Eukaryota; kingdom Metazoa; phylum Chordata; class Actinopteri; order Cypriniformes; family Cyprinidae; genus Labeo; species Labeo catla. The sequence continues at coordinate 24,316 of VONZ01000961.1, forward strand.
GCAGAGAAATCTAGACAGGTATCTAAAATGGCCATCAGATTTTGTGATTTGCTTGTCCTTAATAATTTTATTATTTTATTTTTCCATCAGATACCATCAATATTGAAAGGTGCAGCATGCGGAAGATTAACCGTTTAAACAGTAAACAGTAGTTCAGGTACACTCTTAAAAATAAAGGTGCTTCATACAATGCCATAGAAGAACCTAAATGGTCTAAATGGTTCCATAAAGAACCTTTGACATCTGAAGAACTTTTCTGTTTCACAACAGAAATTACAGTATTGCTTTACTCCCTAAAAAAGTAACTAATTACGTTACTTAGTTACTTTATATAGAAAGCAATGCATTACATTACTTTTGAGTTACATTTGCGTTTTTTTCTTCTCACAAAAACACATCGATTCGCTTCAGGAGGCCTTTATTAATCCCCCGGAGCTGTGTGGAGTACTTTTTATGATGGATGGATGCACTTTATTGGACTTCTATTGGACTATTGAACATCAACAGCCATTCACTGGCACTGTAAAGCACTGTAAAGAGCCAGGACATTTTTTTAATATAACTTCGATTGTATTTGTCTGAAAGAAGAAAGTCATATACACCTACACTGTAAAAAATAAAAAACACAATTTGTTGAGTCAGCTTAAAATAATTTGTTACACTGCTGCCTTAAACTTTTAAGTTCAGTCAACTAAATTTAATTTAGTCAACTTGAAATGTTAAGTTGTACTAAGTAACAACTTAGATATTTGTGTTTGCGAAACTTAACAGATGGGTAAGTAACCCAATTATTTTAAGTTGACTCAACAAATTGTTTTTTACAATGTAGGATGGCTTGAAGGTGAGAAAATCATAAGGTCATTTTCATTTTTGGGTAAACTATCCCTTTAAAATATAGTGTTACCAAATCTAAATTATACATCGAAATGACTTGCCTGGGTGTTTTTTTTGTCTTCTCTCAACAATAGTATTTTGAACCTGGTGCCACTTATCATTTGGTGTGACTTGTTTTCTGAAAAATATTGTATACACACTGTAAATAAAGCCTTGCAGTATTTAAATAACATTAGAGCAATATAGATTTGAGAGATTTTGGGGGTAAAACTGGGCCATTTTGCTGTGACAGTTTGATGGCGAGGCTTGAAAAATGAAAGCACTATGTGCTGTTCCCAGAGTAGCGCTTTCATTCCTCCAGGGTCGAAACAGCAATTTTTAAAGCCATCGCTTTATTTACAGTACAGTTGCAGAAGTTAAAGATGGTCAGAGAAATCTGCTACACTGTCCATCAGCCAAATAAGAGCACAGGCAGGAGTGAGCTGATAGAACGGCCACAAAATTGTTTTCTCTCTCTTTCTCTCCCCTTCGAGTGGGGAGTTACCTTACAACTACAGTACAACAAAACACTATATACTGCTCCCTCATTTCACTGGGATTTACCGTAATAAACACTCACACATGATATCACTTTAACAGCTTGGGAGAAAACACAAAAGCATGTATATTCGTCAGAGGCTTTCGGTATTGGCTAGGCCGATCTACGGGTATTAAGTTTTCCATGTGCGCTAATAAACTCTAGAGTTGTCGCGTGGGCAGCGATTGTTTCTTCTCCAGACATGCATTCAGAGATTCAGACAGTTTTGTGGTTTTATTTGGAAAGGGCTTGATGCCAGATTAAAAGCAGTAATGCTTGTGCAGAGTTTGTGCGAGTGTGAGCAAAGCTGGTGCTTCCCTTGTTCATTAGGGAAGAAAAACAGAGTATACATCAACTTGACACAAACAGAAGTCTTGTGTTGTGGCATAATTAATCATATCCTGACAGAGTCTCACATTTAATGAGCAATCTAAGATTGTAAATAGCCGATCATGAAATGCTGCTCAAAAATCCATATTGCTAAAATATATCACAAATGTCAAATATAAAAATATGTAAACTTCCTCAAACTTCAAATTTTCTGAGTTGACTCTTGTTTGGGCTAGATTCAGTCCTGTGTATACATGACAGAATTAATTATAATGATTTAAGTAATCATTACTGATTATTGAAGTATTAATGAATTATTCATTTGATGCACAGATCTTTATTTCAAATGGGTACACATAAAGTGAAATACATTTACAATTTTTAACCGCATTAATTTAATCAAATAATAATTTTAATGCAACCAAGTATTTTCCGGTTCAAGTGCATTACTAAGTGAAAATTATTGGTTTTGCAAATATATAAATAAATATATAAATGGTGCAGACAGCTGCAATTAAATTAAATTGCATACATATTTACAGTACGTCCATACAAATAAATATTTTCAACCTAATATGCATCAGCAATTTATTAATTTTAAACATATAATATTTCTTATCAAATATCAGTGACAATTTTGATTAAATGACAGACTGTTTGTGAAATAAAATTGTATTTGCATGAAACTGTAACACCATTGAATGATCAGTGATACAACACTCTATTAAGACAACTGACATCAAAGCAAAAAATCAGATTTTGTATTAAATTAATCCAAAGAATGCGTACGAGTCTTTGTCCAAACCATGATCGTCTCTGCTAGTCTAACCACATGTGAGAGAGAAGTAAATCGCGATTGAGGAGAGAATCTCAAGAATGGATTTTGTTGTCGTGAAGCGTTAGGATTAACTGGCCAGCTTAGGCAGACAGAATGATTGACACAAATCTGAAGACAATTCCCCGGGGTGAATCGTTGAGAGAGCATGGAGGCAGAGGGGAGAACAGTGTTTACTGGATTGTGCGCCTTGATGGATTTACGGGTTTGAGAAGAGAAAGGGCTGAAAAGCCATATAGCCGAATGAGATGCACATCCACTCAAGCCTCATAGACAACCTGCCAGCTATCATAGCATCCCCGACACTTGTCTGGTGGCATGACGAAAGCTTAAAGCCGCCTGCTCGCAGGACCCGTGCACATTCAGCAAAGGCTTCTTGAAATGCTGTCTCGGAAACCGAAGCAGTCTGGCCATTTCCATGGGCGGTAATGGGAGACAGGTGTCATCGGAGAGATTGCCTTTACGATGAGTTGTTAAACTCAACCAAAGTGACCATTAAAGAACTCGTTCCACTCGGGAGTTTATATCTGGCGCACCATTATTAACTAAATAAATCCTGCCCGGTCGGTCAGTGTTCTGCCAAACCTGAATGCAAAACAAATCCCTCAAACAAAGTAATATCCAGCATGTTACCAATGGGAATCTCAAAGCAATAACTCAAATACAGTTTTTACTGGTTGTAAAATGAGGTCAAAATTAAATCAATCAATATCTATCTACCTTAAATAAACTTTTATTACTATGCATTACTATGCATTTATTTTCTAACAACTTATTAATGAAGCATTTAAATAAAGTTATTTGTGTGAACGGATTGCCAGTTATTGCCTTTTATTCACTTAAGTTAATGCTGTTTGTGGTCACAGTTTCATTCGGTGATCCTTCATGTCAGATACGACGGACCAACAGTGTTGGGGGTAACGCATTACAAGTAACGCAAATTACATAATCAGATTACCTTTTTCAAGTAACTATTAAAGTAACGCATTACTTTTTAATTTACAAGCAAATATCTGGGTTACTGTTTCAAATAAAGTAATGCCAGTTACTTTGTTTTACTATTTACTTAATGACAGCTGTTGTGTCCCCATGTTGAGGGAAATTGGTAGTAAGTGCAGAGGCAAACTCAGAATATGCCGCAAACCTGCAATAATGAAATACAGTATGTTAAATAACACATATCCTTCATGTATTTAATCCCATTGTATTAACTAATGTTTTTGCTGCTGACCTTCGACGATCCAGTTCAACTAGGGGTGTAACGGTATTTGTACCGAAAATTTTCAGTATGGGTCTTTCTGTTCGGTACGCATGTGTAACGAACAAGTACAGCATTCTGCAGTGTAAATGGAGTCAGTTTAAATGGCAGTGCGGAGCGAGAGTGAATGCATTCCTTCCTCTGTACTACTAGTATTAACGTGAATAAAAATGAATAAACATCTCACACCTCATGTAATCGCTCAATCAGTCTTTCAACCGCGAGAACAAAACAGCATGGAAATAAAACCTCAGCAAGTCATCAGTGTCCACAGCTTGTTAGTTCACTAGAGAAATGAAGTCTAAAGAAGAGCATTTCGTGAAATATTACACTAAATACTCATTATATTGTACGTATTGTACTTGTTAGACTGAAATTTAATGTATGTGTAAATTCATCTGTTATGAAACATGTTATGACAGCAACTGTGTAGATGAATTTATTTTAACAAGAATAATTTTTATAATTTATAAGTTAATCTAAAAACTGCATTATGTGCAATTTACATGTTTGCATATATATTTTTTTAAGTTAAGTCTTGATTATTATATTTAAAAATTAAATTTAAGTTTTACAGGAAACATTACAGACACTGATGCACAAACGCGGATATGTTCTGCATGTCTAAAGTATACAGAAAGTTCAGGTTTTCCATATTAAAAAAAAAAGTAGGCCTATTTACTGAAACTAGTCATAAGCATATGTCCAGTACCTTTTGTTTGTCATTAAAGAAACTTAACACTGTGCATCAGACTCATGTCCTCGATGCATAATTTTAGGAACTCATTGTCAGGATCCTCTGTAATCCTCTGCAAACTTCGACAGTTGGTTGAACTGGCTTATTCGGTTCTTTTTGAGTCTGATGTGCCACTTTGGCCGTGTGTCTTGCACCACCGACCCAGAACTAAAGTTTATTTCAGTTTGATTTGTAAACCGGCACAACCGGTTACTTTCTGAACTGGCTCAAAAGAACGATTTGTTCAAGAACTGAACATCACTAGTTCAGGCAAAATTCTCTCGAAGTTATGAACAAACATTTCTCCAGTAACATTACTAGAATGTTTGTTCAAAGTAATCTGGTCTTTAATAACATTCTCAAAATGTTAGCACAAAAATATTAATTTATACATCATTCACTGACTATTTTCCTGAAACATGCTAGTTGGACGTTTGCCTAACTCTTCTTAAACGTTCATACTTTTTAGTTTCAGATTGTCCAGAGAACATTCAAAAGTAACTTTCCCAAATGCTTGCAAAATTATAAAATTTAAATGTCCCCTGAATGTTTCGCTAACGTTCATATAACCAAGGAAAATCATTTTTTTATATTTAATTTTGTTTTGTTTGTTTGTTTGTTTTACTTGGAAAACTGTTCAGAGTACATTCCAAAAATTACTCAGGAACAATAGCAAAACTTTCCTAGCTGACAAATGTTCAGTCATGGAACTTTGGTGTAGTTGATTAGTTTTTTTCGTATCAGCAGCCAATGAGCTTGCTGCACAACATTTAAATGCTCAGCTAGTGCTTGCTGTAACAGTTGCAGCGCGCTTCAGAAACCCAGCTCCACCTGTTTAGATCTGCTATGGGGTGATTTCATGTATGTTATACATGGGGGTTATTTCATATATGTTATATGTGCAGTGTTTTTATACACATTCATAGCAGCATGTCTGTGGGTGTATTGGCAGTACTGTCTCTGTACTTGCTCCGCTGCAGTAGCAGCATAGTGGATCTATTCCACCAAGACCAAACACATCAACATTGCCATGTATATTACCATGATAAAACTCTCTGAAAGTTGTCATGACAGAAATGCAGTGATTTAAATTCTAAATGGGTATACATAACATGTAATAACTAAAATTACAGTTGTCAGTGGTACTAATTTAATTACATAATATTTTATTTCATCCGGCTTTTTCCTATCAATTCAAGCCAAGTGAATTACGAAGTTAATTAAATGCAATGCACTGTTTCTCCATCAACTAAATAAATAAATAAACGGTGCACCTACAGATGAAATTACATTCAATTCTTCTACCAAACCTAGATGCAAAACAAATCCTTCAAAGTAATATCCAGCACGTAACCCCAAACCAGTAACTCAGTCTGAGGTTTTATTGGCTGTAAAATGAGGCCTTACGGAGGGCCGGTTAATCATACGTGTTACGATGTACATTTGCGCGTGTGATTTGCGACATGTTTTTGCTCAAATAACTCAGATAAAAGCTGTATTCTTACATGGTACAGCTTGAGGGGAAAGGAAGCGACAGCAACCGACAACACAACACAAACATCATCAACGGGGCCTCTGGAGAAGTGAGGCCACCCCCTCCCTCCGGGAGCTACGTCTCCGAGACTCACTCCCAGCAAATAAAAATGTCTTGGACTGCAACCACATTAACAGGGATGGAGGGGACAGATATTAGACACATAAAAAGAATGAACCACCCTAGAGCAAGCTGCAGCAGGCGGGGAGCGGCAGACCATAAGCATGAAACTTGGTGCAAACAGTGTTTTGGCAGGCGTCTGAGCAGAGGGAGCAGGGGTTGGACTCTGTGCAAAACACCTCGGAGGAGGCAGAGATGGGCACAAAGAGAGAAACGACTGCATCCGTGAACTTTTTCAGCAGATCCTCCATGTATCGATGTATTGACGTCTTTGTGTGGTGCATGGGCGTTGGCGGCCAAGACTATTAACTCTAGCTACAAATAGCAGAGCAATTGACGGGTCTCCAAATGACTGAGAAGATAAACAGATGCACTCACGCACAGCACACAAAATGGCTGCTCTGTATCTCAAACCATTATTTTGACAACAACTGGGTAATAATTACAGACATAATGCTAGAAACCACATAGTCTGTGTTAGTCAATTTTAGACTTTCATTTATATAAAAAAAAAGCTTCATGGCAACGTCCCTTCGCATATTATTGAATATAGTAGCTATACTAACCTCTTTTTAGCCAGATCATTCTGATAATCCAACAAAGGTTTAAAGTTTGGCTGGTTAACCATTGCTGGTAGATGCTGTAACTGCATCATAAAGCTGTAAACATCATCTTTGTCCACTGACGTTCATTTAAATGTACTACTATTTAACTGAAGGATTAGCTCACTCCTAGATTACAATTTTCTGACGATTTACTCACCCCTGTGTCATCCAAGATGTTCATGTATTTATTTCTTCAGTCGAAAAAAAATTAAGGTTTTTAAGGAAAACATTCCAGGACTTTTCTCCATATAATGGACTTCAATGGGGATCAACAGGTTGAAGGTCCAAATTGCAGTTTCAATGCAGCTTCAAAAGGCTCTACACGATCCCTGCCGAGGAATAAGGGTCTTATCTAGAAAAACGATCTGCCATTTTCTAAAAAACAGTTAACATTTTGTCATCTTCCACTAGCTTGACTAGCATTACGTAATCACATTGGAAAGGTCGCACGTAACGAAGGCAGAAGTACTGACCCAGTGTGTACAAAGCGAACATGCAAAGAAAGTCAAACGACCTTTACAAAAAAAAAGGGAAAACAACAACGTCACATTTTGAAGTTGGAGGAGAAACTTAGATGGATTTTTACCTACCCTATCTTTCTGAACCGAAGTACACAGATGAAGAACTAACAGCGCTTTACCTTTCAACATGATTACATAATCCGTGAAATCATAGACGTGCATCACAGAGCTAGTGCATGATGAGCATTTGTGATTAAAAAGCATATAAATTTTCATTTTTTTAAGAAAATTACAGATCGTTTCGCTAGATAGGACCGTTATTCCTCGGCTGAGATCGTGTAGAGCCCTTTGAAGCTGTACTGAAACTGCGGTTTGGACCTTCAACCCATTGATCCCAGTTGAAGTTCACTATATGGAGGAAAATCCTGGAATGTTTTCCTCAAAAATCTTACTTTCTTTTTGACTGAAGAGTGAAAGACATGAACATCTTGGATGACAAGTAAATTATCAGGAAATCCTTTAATTAAATATATCACAGTTTTCATAAAAATATAAGGTAGCACAACCGTTTTCAACATTGATAGTAATAATAAAAAATTTTGAGCAGCAAATCCATATATTAGAATTGAAGGATCATGTGACACTGAAGACTGGAGTAATGATGCTGAAAATTCAGCTTTGCTATTACAAGAATAAATTAAATAATAAAATATATTCAAATAGAACATATTATTATTTCTTTACATTTTTACATTTTTTTTACATTTCTTTTTCTTGTAAAACTGTTCTAAGGGTCAATATGCATAAGGTCAGACTGACTTGCACAGAAAAAAAGCTGCTTGCAGACAGACAGACAGACGAGAGCGCCATGTAATTTTTGACACTCATCGCATGAGTACTCCTCCCTTCACCCTCCCCACCCTCATGCTCAGGAGTACATTCAGTAATGTTTTGTTATTCCCTTCGGAGCAGCAAGCCAGAGAATATGTCATTGTTCATCGTTAAATGACACTTGACTTCTGCCGCGGTGTAGTTTGCCTCGTCTACTTTATTAATATTTTGTCAGGTAGTGGCCGCCCTTCTTTCATATTGCCTTTTTGTCAAGCGCAGCAACAGACACCCGCATTCCTGGAAATGAGTTATGCAAATAGAACGCTGCAACACACTGATACGTGGACGGCACCGCAAGCGCGTCCGCCGCAATAAAGAGAGGCTGACAAAGAGAAAGGGTCAGCCGTCGCTATCGCCTGAGCTGAAAGAGAATGCGCGAGTGAATCATGCCTCTCCTCCGCTCCTCCCCGAAAGATGGTAATCTACTGTAAATCAATAAGCACCCATACCGGCTTCACGTCTCCACGCTGACACAGCTTAATTACCGGCCAGATCCGGTCTTAAATCACACCAAATGAGATCAAATAAATAATGACCGGTTTAAGTGCCGCTGTCCAGGGGTCTCTGTCAGAATCGGCAAGTGCAAATGAGTTGCAAATTTATGGAGATACAACAAGCTCTGGAGGAACATCCTGCATTGGGGTTGACAAATTGAAAAGGGGGGAATGCCCAGGAACCATGTTTCTTGCTGCCAAATAAGACAGTTAATCTGCACAGACTCTCTCAGGCTGCTTAATTCTCTATAAAACCTACAAAACCATCTTTTTTTGCACTCAAACTCCTCTGAGTTTAATTTGAAGATCTCAGATGACAGCCAATACAACAGGCTGTGTTTTCCCTCAGCAGGCCAATAGCTTTCCGTCAACGTGCAATAAAAACGGTATTTATGAAGGAGAATACACTCTGTCTGTCTCACCGGGATGTCTTCTGGCACCATAAACTGGAATATGGACTATTTCCTGGGAGAAGATTTTGAGTTCACGTCCATACCCTCTTCTTCACGTCTGGTGTGCGTTAGGAGCGATTACTGGGGATTTTTAAAATGCGCTCAAATCTGTGTTACGCCATGATAGAACGCCTGTTGACAACTTGATTTAGATTTTTTGCTCCAATGGATCCTGAGCATGAAGTTTGTCAAGCAGGCTGCAAACTCAATTTGCAGAACTCTTCATTGATTTTTTTTTCCCTCCACACATTGGGAAATGATTTGTGGGCACTTCAGTTGCTTTAAAAAAGGAGTTTAGATATTGTTTTTCAAGGAGTTGCACCAGTGTTTCTGCTACTGAAAGCTTTATTGGGTCATTGCATTGTCTCTCTAGTGCACATTTAAGCAGCACGTGCTGCAATGAAAAGGGAGTGAACCTGTACAGTAATAAAACATCGCTGCTACTCCCATTTCAGACTGCCACCGCTGAACGTTACACCCTGTTGTAGACCTTAAGCTCAACAGTTATTCACAGTTTTGACAGCAGTGGAGAGTGGGGTAAGCTGTGCCACTGTTTACTTAAAGGGATAGTTCACCCAAAAATGAAAATTCTGTCATTAATTACTCACCCTCATGTCGTTCCAAACCCGTAAGACCTTTGTTCATCTGCGTAACACAATTTAAGATATTTTTGATGATGCGTTTGTGAGAGTATCGTGTGATCAACATCATGGAATGTCCTGTATATGGATCCAAAGCATCCTGCTTTACATTTCCGGTCTCTGGTGTTTCTAGTCAAATTAACATATTTTCAGTGCCGATAATATAATGATAAACCTGCGTACATTTTTATATTTAGTTATTTTGAAAAAGTTTCAATTCAGTCAATTTTTAAACATGGATTTCTATGGAGACCAGAACACGAAAGCACCCAAACAGAAGTTAGAATCCTTCATGACGCTGCTCATCGGTTACTTAGGAAAACAGTGGATAGTGGACCTCAATGGGGGTCAGCATAGTAAAGGTCCAAACTGTAGTTTCAATGCAGCTTCAAAGGACTCTACACGATCCCAGCAGAGGAATAAAGGTCTTATCTAGCAAAATGATTGGCCATTTTGTAAAAAAAAAGTAAAAAAAAAAATTACATTTATATACTTTTTAACCACAAATGCTCAGCTTGCACTATCTTGACTTACCATATTATGTAATCACATTGGAAAGGTCACACGTGACGAAGGCAGGAGTACCGACCCAGTGTTTACAAAGCGAACGTGCAAAGAAAGTCAAACAATGATGTTAGGCAATTTTGAAGGTGGAGGAGAAAATGAGATGGAGTTTTTCGCCCTACCCTACCTTTTTGAACCGAAACCATGTGACCTTTTCAACATGATTATGTAATGCGTGAAATCGTAGATGCGCATCATAGAGCTAATGCAAGATGAACCACAATTTTTGTGGTTAAAAAGCATATACATTTTAATTAAAAAAAATAATAATGCAACTGACACATTCAAGGCCCAGAAAGGTAGTAAGGACATTGTTAAAATAGTTCAAATCAGTGGTTCAACCTTAATTTAATGAAGCAAAAACAACGACTTTATTCAATTATTTCTTCTCTGTCGTGTCAGTCTCCGCTGTGCGTTTGTGAAAGTATCGTGTAATCAAGATCACAGAATTTCCTGGATATGGATCCAAAGCATCCTAATCACAGTCGATTAGTATTATTACCTGCTAACACATCTTGCCTCGCTCTCCCCTACCTGTAATTAGTAGTCATGCATGTGCTCTGACTGACATTGACAGTCAACACCTGAACACATGGACTCAGGAGTAGCTGTGTTTAAAAAATCATTTGCTGTAGCTAAAGTGACAAAGGAAACTTGCTAAGGGATACAATGATTCATCTTCCTCCTGAAGACAGAAGGACCGAACAGCTGTTTCCTCTCAGGAGGCAGGAGCCTGGAAGCCCCATGCGGAATCGCATGGCTTTTTGTAGGCTTAATCACAAACAGTAAGACCAGTAATCCACTGTCAGCGAACAAATGACCCCAGCCCCAGAGAAGTGCAATTACAGCTGCACCGACCGCAACTCTTCTCACCTAAAACACTTGACCTGAATTTAAAAATGCAGTCACTGCTTTTCACTCGCTATTCTTTTCATGCCAACTTCCCATAGGCATGTCATACATAACAATAATGAAACACTTGCTGTGGGGTATTATCCAGCAGACACAAATAAAGTATACCCAAAGTCCTTTCATCTGCCCTGTGGGTCATTAAAAGCGCCTAAGGAAATGCCTCTGCCGTGCCCTCGTTTATCCGTTAATCCGCTTTAATTAATTCCCTTTCATTTACCTTGGTTAGCAGGAATCAATAGCACAGGTTGCACTTAATTTGACAAATGTTCTTTCTCTTAATCCCACAGTGCCTTAATGGATTTGCAGGGGTCTTTCCTTAAAGTGTGCTGCGTTGTTAATGAGTCGGGCCATCGATCCACCCAAACTTCCAAAAATTTGCAAGCCCCGCAGTTTACTGCTCTGGGAATCATAGGGACAGTAAGAACACGGCCAACTTCAGAAAAATCGAAGATGTCCCAAACAAAACCCTAGTCAGGGAGGCACCGTATTTAATTTTTGGAGAGAAATGAAAGTGCACCAAACTGTTTCAAGCACACAAAAAGTTTTCAGTAGTCAAAACTCCAAGAAAAAGGTTTTAGAAGTTGTAAGAATTATATAATTATATATAGGACCTTTATACAGTGCATACCATTGTAAAGGATGCAAGTCAGTCCTTTGCAGCCTTGTTTTCTTTTGTGTTAAATTGAATATGATATCCAAACTGATTAAGGTCTATAGAGACTGTGCCCAAAAACCCTGATAAATAAAATTTCTTTATTGCCAATTATGGTTAAATTAAGAATCTTTAATATCCATGGAAACTTTTCATCACACAAATGGTTCTTTATGCAACGGAAAAGGTAAAAGGGTTCTTTCGATTATTAAAACGTTCTTCACACCAAGAAAAAATGGTTTTGTTTACTGAAATGTTATTTGAGGAATCCAAAAATCACTGCAAAAACCACCTTTTGGAAGGCTTTAAGTGTGTATGAGTGGGTTTGCCACAGAGGCATTTCCTCCGAGGAGGCTAGGGAGGCAGTGCCTCCTCAAAATATTGGATGAGAACAAAATAAATTGTACAAAAATAAAACAATGCCAGTATTACAAAATATAACATTAAAAAGTGTATAAATCACTTGTTTTTCTAAAGAAACACTGTCCAACAGCGACACCAGCAGGTAAACTTACAGCATGAGTCCAAGTCTCTCTCACCTCTCCTGAGCCCAATGAGTTTTAACAGACCCCCCTAAAGTGAGCAGTTAGTTTGTTGGGGGGTAATTGAGAGTGAATAGGGGAAAATCACATGTGAGGATGTAATGCCTCCATTGCAGTATGATTGAATATGACTGGTTATGTTCGGCTGTGATTGGTTCATGTGACAAATCCCACCTCTTGTGTTCATGCGCATTCTGCATTCGTAAATCAGTTTGAATGAGCAATATTATGGCAATAATGGGAAGACTAATTTTTAAAGAAGTAAACAACATTTTGAAACATATCCCTCCTGAAGGCATACGACGTACGCTGTTCTGTGTCAGCTGAGATGTTGTTTTTGTTCAAATCAAATTGTAAATAAATATGAAAAATGTATCTGCATGGCGCAGCTGACACAAAACAGCATACGCAGTTTATGTTCATGGGATACGCTCCAAAATGGCGCTACGGTGATGAGGAGGAGATGAATTGTTGAGGGTCAGAGAGCTGTCAGAATGCATCAAAAATATCTTAAAATGTGTTCCTTTTCAGGTTTGGAATGACATGGGGGTAAGTGATTAATGACAAAATTTTTATTTTGGGGTGGAGTAACCCTTTAATAAACAAAATATTGAGAACACTGTTCATGTAAAAAACAATATATATATATATATATATATATATATATATATATATATATATATAAATTATTCATCTGATATTGTAAGTTTATTTAACCAAGAAAATGTAACACGGACATGAATTTACATTTGATAAAAGAAAAAAAAAAACCTTTGCCCCCTCATTTTCAGAACACCACCGCACACCACTGGTTTGCCATGACTGAAAAACAGCATATAAAATGAGACTTGATATGATATGAGGAAATGTTATTTTGACTATATTACCAGCCCTCCACACAATGACATTTTCTGAACACCAACATTTTGCATATGATCATCAACGTCCTGTGACTCACTGCTTTAATCACTTAAAATTATAATCTCAGGGTTGTCTTCTGCCTCCTTGGAATATGTCTCTACCGACTTTCAAACCAAACCTACACTCTCAGGCATCATCTTGAGTTCACTCTCTTGGAACAAAGCAGCACCTGCGCCTTAAACACACCTGTTTCACATATTAATACACAGCAGAAGTTTCATAGCTGTGAGTGTACAGATCAAAAGTGTGGGATGCGGTTCCTTGAATCTCAAGACTATTATTAAAAAAAAAAAACTGCATTTTCATTATAATAAATAGTAGTAGTATGAGTAGTATTCTCATTTTAAGTTATTTATTTATTTATTTATTTACAACCCCATTTCCCTGTTCACTTATTATATATTAATTAATGATATTAAATTCTATATTAATTATTAATAAATTAGTATTATTAATAATTATCAGCTTGTGTGTTGTCCTCATCTTGTAAAATCATAAACAAATCATCACAAAGTAAAAGAAAATACAATAATGTGTTGTAGGTACTTCACAATCTACATCGAAAATAAAAGCAAGAGTCAATATAGAGGTGCTAAACATGTTGTTTGGTTCTTGACGTTACTAGCCCTTTTCATACCAAGAGAAAAGTCCCCTTTTTGCGTGCGTGTTTAAAGTCGAAGGAAACCTTTGATTGTACATGCTCACTGCTCACAGTTATACATGGTTTTCTCAAGACTTAAAAAGCCAGTCCCAAAGGTTTCAATTAGGAAAGCGTGAGGCATCCTAGTGTATTCAGTCTAATAGTAAAGACTGATCTCCTGAGTGTTGGATAAGGGCATTGCTGGTAGTATTGCTCTCTCTCTAACTCGGGTTAATTGGGTTCGTCTCAGCTTTTGCCAAAGAGAACAGAGAGGAAGCAGGAAAAATCCCCTTATTGTGAGCTGAAGTTGTTATCCAAGTGTGGAATTCAAATGTGTATTTGTCAGTTCCAGATGCATGCCTTAATATTCCATGTAGGTTCAAAGCAGCGTCAGATACTCAACCCTGAGAGTAGGGCTGCTTGTTGAAGGCCCTCTTGACCATTTTTGGACTTCATTATTTCTCTGTGTGAGTACACAGAAGCAGGGCTTAGCCGAGCACAGGCCCTTAAGGAATGCCACTTTAAAACCCAATAGAGTGATGTCTTAAAGTTTTTACAAGAAGATTTCAAAGTATCAGCCTTTCCCTGGTCCTGCGTTGCCGCAAAATTTTACAGCTATCCAGGAGTCTATCTAGAAGTGTTTTAGGTATTCTAGGAACTTGTTTAAGCACAGTAATCCATGTGACCCAGCCTTGCAAATTACCATCATTTGATGTAAAAGCAACTACTGTCAGTACATGGACCAGCAATCTGAAGTTATTTCCCGCCACAAACAAACCAGGAACATGTGGATGGGCAGAAATAAAGAGAAACATCTGATATTTAATGGAGGTATAATAAACAGGTTTATGTGCTGAAGCCTGAAATTTGGTGTGCTCAAATCACGCAAGCATCTGCATGCATTAAACATTGGTAACCTCTCAAAAATCATTTCTAAGTGTAGTCTGAAATAACCAAGTCCAAAGTCTGACTTTGTGCTATGGAAATCCAGATTTATCTCTTTGCAATGATGGCTCGTATTACAGCCAGTTGCACCTCAGTTTCAGCACACCCACTGAAGCCACACTGACACCTCATTCATATTTTACACCTCATTCAGCAGCCTGGTAATCAAACAGGAATTTGCACCTGGTAGCCCTCATAAAACATCAATTAAAGCTCAGCTGAGTTTATTTTTAATATTACTATAATTGCAGCAAACAATGACATGCTGATATTAAGCAAATAATGAAGTTCTATTGATCAGTTTTCAAGACACATCTTTATGTTATATCTTGCACTTAATTAATGCCTCATAAAAGTGTGTAGTGTAATATCATAAAGACCTTATTTAAAGCAAAACAATTGTATTGTGATATATATATCATTACTGTGAAATAAAATCACTCATATTATAATCCCATATCACCCACCCCTATATGTCACACATATATTCACACACACACATGTTGTGTTTACATGTTTTATGGGGACATTCCATAGGCGTAATGGTTTTTATACTGTACAAACCCTATTTTCTATCGCCCTACAACTACCCTACACCTAAACCTAGCCCTCACAGGAGACTGTGCACACTTTTACTTTCTCAAAAAAACTCATTCTGCATGATTTATAAGCCTGTTTCCTCATGGGGACCTCACAAATGTCCCCACAAGGTCAAAATTTACTGGTATTACTATCCTTGTGGGGACATTTGGTCCCCATAACGTGATAAATACCAGGTGCACACACACACACACACACACACACACAATATAAATATAAAATATAGATTTTAATTATTATAGTATGTACACTATGTTAAAAAAAGCAGCTTATATATGAAGATGTTTCACTGGCAGTCATAGTTTGTGAAACATTAATATGCACTGAAGAAGTTTTGTTAAAATATTTTTTTTCTAAGAATTAATAATGTATTGTGCCAAATTACTTTATTATTAAGCTTTTCTTTTCAATAATTTCACATTTTCAGTGAAACTTCTTAAAGGATTAGTTCACCTCCAGAATACGAATTTCCTGATCATTTTCTCACTCCTTATGCCATCCAAGATGTTCATGTCTTTCTTGCTTTAGTCAAAAAGAAATTGGGTTTTTTGAGGAAAACCCCATCTGAACTCTTCATATGTACAGGTACATTTCAATAAAGTTGAAAAGTGGAAAAGTTCATTTATTATAGTAATTCAACTCAAATTGTGAAACTCGTGTATTAAATAAATTCACTGCACACAGACTGAAGTAGTTTAAGTCTTTGGTTCTTTTAATTGTGATGATTTTGACTCACATTTAACAAAAACCCACCAATCAACAAATTAGAATACTTCATAAGACTAATAAAAATAAAAAAATTTAGTGAATTGTTGGCCTTCTGGAAAGTATTTTAATTTACTGTATATGTACTCAATACTTGGTAGGGGCTCCTTTTGCTTTAATTACTGCCTCAATTGGGCGTGGCATGGAGGTGATCAGTCTGTGGCACTGCTGAGGTGGTATGGAAGCCCAGGTTTCTTTGACAGTGGCCTTCAGCTCATCTGCATTTTCTGGTCTCTTGTTTCTCATTTTCCTCTTGACAAAACCCCATAGAGAATCTTTTATTGTGGCCAGCCTAAGGCACACCTGTACAATAATCATGCTGTCTAATCAGCATCTTGATATGCAACACCTGTGAGGTGGATGGATTATCTCTGCAAAGGATAAGTGCTCACTAACACAGATTTAGACAGATTTTTGTACATAGAAAAAGTCTTAGATTTTTGAGTTCAGCTCATGAAAAATGGGGGCAAAAAATAAAGTGTTGCATTTATAATTTTGGTCAGTGTATATTCATATATTCATAACAAAAGCATAATAAGCATATTCTGGATATTCACAAGATTTCTGAAGGATCATGTGACACTGAAGACTGGAGTAATGATGCTGAAAATTCAGCTCAACATCACAGGGGGTGGGTCAATTATCAGGAAATTTTTATTCTGGAAATAAACTAATCCTTTAATTTATTAAGATTTTAGATTCTATTATTAAAATATTTATGATATATTGTTTATGCATTTTATGCATTAAAATATGTAAAGGAAACAATTATCATACATTTAATTGGTTTTATTTTTGGGAGGGCTGTCCCTTTAATTCTACAAGTGCTTTCAAAAGCCACTCGAAAAAAGTGACAACACTTCAAATGACATTCTATAAAGAGAAACCTAAAAACATCTCCTTATAGAAGTGTTGCTTTTACCTCGAGGTGCTGTGTGAAATGACAGTCGCACTGTTAAGCATACAGTGTTTACCATCAGAAGGGAATACAAGACAACCCAGTGAGCGATGGTAGTTATTTTGGTGATAGCAGAGCGATAATTATTCAAGCCTTAGGAATCCCTCGTTAGATAGACGAACCACGAATGAGAAGCATACAGCAGAAACGAAGACTTCCCACAAAACACAGAGGCAGACAACAACATCCATGTTAAAACGGAAGTCAAATGCAAATCAAAGGAACAACGTCTCGACAGGTAGATTACCGCATGGATCACAGAAAACAAACGGCCGCTTTCGCAACCCAAGGAACGACTTGACTTCCATCTTGAATGCATTCTGTTGATTAGTATGGGGCAGAGGCTGTTAGGGTTTTTGGCAGGAGCTGAATTAAATGTAGATGGGAGGGTGTGGAGATGCTCCAGTCTGAATAACTGCAGATGCCAAAAAGAGGCAGGCAGAGAGGGAGGCATATAATCTAAGTCATTATCAGACCTAAATGGACAGAATGTGCAACCATCTCAAACGAACAAAGTGATTTCACAGATCGCTGGTGCCCTTTTCTGGGGATGGCAAATAAATGGCGCCACTATATATTTTTTCCCCCCGCTGTGTAAGTTCTCCGTAGTGCAGTTATAAGGAGAGCAGTGACCTCCCATCAGGGCGACCCAATCATCTCACACCGCACCTAAATGGAGTTCAGTGATGGAGGTTGTGCTGATGAAATACTGAGTGTAGCTTTCTTTATCAATAAAGGGATCGTCCTGTAGGGTGATGGTACGGCCGATAATGGGATGTGCATCTAGTGTTCAGTGCATCAACAACCTCAGCTGAAGATATAATGACTTTAGATGAGGTCAGGTTGCGAGGTTATGGGAATAGTTCACACAGGAGGGAGAAAAAAAAAAACTATTTTGTCATCATTTACTCACGTTCACGTTATTCCAATCCCATATGACTTTGTTTATTCTGTGGAACACAAAAGGAGAACATTTTAATGATGTGCTAGCTGCTGTTTACTATGGAAGCCCATTTCCGCCACCAAATAAAAAAAACAATAAAGGTTTTTGCAACTTTTTTCTCACAATTCTGAATTGTTTTCTCAGAATCGCAAGATATAAACTTGCAATTGCGACAAATTATTCCTCAGAATCGTGACTTTATTTCTCAGAATTGCAAATTTATATCTCACAATTCTGATTTTATAACTCGCAATTGAGTTTATATCTCACAATTCTGAGAAATAAAGTCAGAATTGCAAGATACGAAGTTGCAATCACAAGAAAAAAAATTAAAAGCTATAAAGTCAGAACTGTGTGATATAAACTCACAATTTTAAGAAATAATCGCAATTCTGAGGAATAAAGTCAGAACTGCAAGATAAAAACTCACAATTCTGACTTTTTTCTCACAAATGCAAGTTTATATCTCGCAATTCTAACTTTATTCCTCAGAATCGTGACTATTTCTCAAAATTGCGAGTTTATAGCTCACAATTAAGAGAAATAAATTCAGAATTGTGAGATACAACTTGCGATTCTGACTTTTTTCTCACAAATGCAAGTTTATATCTCACAATTCTGAGAAAAAAAGTCAGAATTTCAGTCAGAGTTTTTATCTCGCAAATCTCACTTTATTCCTCAGAATTGGGTGTTTATATCTTAATGTTCTGACTTTATAACTCACAATTGTGAGTTTATATGTTGCAACTGTGAGAAAAAAAGTCAGAATTACAAAATATATACTCACAACTGAGATAAAAACTCGCAATTCTGACTTTTTTCTCACAAATGCAAGTTTATTTCTCACAATTCTGAGAAAAGAATTGTGAGTT
Organism: Labeo catla; assembly: GCA_012976165.1. Taxonomy (NCBI): domain Eukaryota; kingdom Metazoa; phylum Chordata; class Actinopteri; order Cypriniformes; family Cyprinidae; genus Labeo; species Labeo catla. The sequence goes on from VONZ01000961.1 coordinate 43,398, forward strand.
TATATCTTGCAATTCTAACTTTATTCCTCAGAATCATGACTATCTCTGAAAATTGTTGACAGAATCACAATTCTGACTTTGTAACTCACAACTGTTAATGAATTTTTCCTTATAATTCAGAGGGGAAAAAAAGTCAAAATTGTGAGATATGAATTCACAATTGTGAAAAAAAAAGTCTGAATTGCGAGATATAAATTCAGTTAAGAGAAAGTCAGAACTGTGAGATAACTCGCAATTCTGCCTTTGTCGCAAATGCAATTGCAAGTTCTTTATTTCTCAGAATTGCGAGTTTATTTCTCAGAATTTCGTGTTAATATCTCAAAAGACTTCATAACTCGCAAATGTGAATTTTTCCTCACAATTCAGAAGTCAAAAGTCAAAATTGTGAGATGTAAACTCACAACTGCGATTTAAAAAAAAGTCAGAATTGTGAGATTAAAAAGTGGCAATTACCTTTTTTATTTTTTATTCAGTGTCAGAAACAGGCTTCTATAGTTTTCCATGCAGATATAATGCTTCAGAAAGGATCATATGGACTATAATAAACTTAGTCCATATGATTCATGCTTCATATTCCTGGTATACGAATTAAAGTCATTCATCGAAAGAAAAAGTCCTACTCAAAAGATTTTGTTCACAAATCAGAAAGACATTGCAACATATGAATGCATCAACGAGGGGTTTGGAACAACATTATGGTTCAGTAAATGATACAAAATGTTAATTTATGATATATGCTATATAAAAATCATATATTTTTTCCCATTAGCCAACCTACAGTAACTTACTTAAACCCACCTATGACACAAGCAAATTTTGACACCAGAGTAAATCATATCACTGTAATATAGCGTTAAAAATAAAATAAGAAATTTAAGTTAAAAACTTAATGTTTCATATTGAGGAGCCTTTTGTCCACATACTGTGCATGTATATGTATAACGATATAGTTAAAAGCACAAGCTGTGAGTGATTTGGACAGAAGAAAACAGATGCAAGAAGTATACGTTTCTGTTTGAAAATGCACATTAAAAAAAGAGATATTAGTACACGGATGTCTGAAGGCATTTCTACTAATATTATCACTGCCAGTAATTACAGACACTGATTGTAAAGAAACATCAAACCAGCCCACCTTATTATAAAGCATTAATGAGTATTCACAGTAATATCTAATTCAGCTGATTATATTATCACAGATATGAATGTTGATGAGAACAAATTTAATTTGCTATTACACCACATCTAATCTGCCATGATTAAGCTTTATTAGAATGTAAAATGAGCACAGACGATCATATATAATATTTTCTAGGGCAAATTAAAGCTTTTCTTCTGTAAATAAATTGGTAGTATTGTGCCTTATGCTTCAAATTGGGAATGTCCTTCAAAACATACGGTCACGGTTAATGATGATACTGGGTCACTTTGTATGGGCTTGGAGTGAATAAAGGGTTATGCAGTCATTCGCTTTTGCTATGTAGCAACGTTGTGTTTCTTTGCACTAAGTATTGATTTTTTTTCCTGACATCATTTTTTAAAGTGGTTTCTGATCCCCTTTTGTCTTTAGAGCCTCATGTCTCAAAGCTTTCAAAAACTGCCAAACACTTTGAACTTTTTTTCTAGGTAGAGTCTGACATGTCTGCAAAGGCAAAACAAAATGTCCATGTAGAATTCCACACCTTTAACAGACACTTCCAACAGCGAGTGATGATTCATTGATTGGGTCCGAATCTATCATTATCCAAGACGAATGAAGAGGTGAACCCCTTTTAGCCCAAACATGAAAATATAAGGAAAGGTTAAATTTGTAAAAAACATTTACTTGATAAGAATGACAGACAAATTGCTTTGGAGCCACAAACCCTTCCTTAGTGATTATACTGATCTCTGATATCAAAGGCAGGAAACAGGGTAAATTTATATTATATAATATTATATAGCCTTATACAGAGTGTCTATTTACACTAAGTACAAACAGCCCGCCTTGTTGGCAGAGGCTATTTACACCCACCAACGTGTGATTGCGGAAGTCAACACTACAAAAGACGATTGTCAAATGTCAGCTCCATAGTCCAGTGCAATTGTTTTTTCGACACAATCGACCAGAGTTCGATTCCACCTTTTGCTGAACTTATTTTACTCCCTAATCACATGGGAAAGGCAGTTATTTTCAGTAAAAATGAAGGAAACAATCAAAAAGTTATCAGGAAGGGTTAGGGTAGGTGTAGGGAGGACTTTATTGCCCCAATAACGTGGCATCCATTTAATAATTTGAATTAAAATGATAATATACACTCAATACATTACTATTGTATACTCTTTTATATTGTACTACAATATTGAGGTGCAGATAATTGCCACTATTTGCAGTAAGTAGTATAAATAGCAGAAAAATCTAGCTATAGATTCTATTTACACTTAGTGTAAATAACATATTGCTAAAAATACTTCTGTTTTCACTTAGTGTAAATAAAATTCATCGTTTTTTGCACTTAGTGTAAATAGCATCTATCACTAAGAAAATATGCTATTTTCACTTGCAAATAGTATTTAATTGTTCATACACTTAGTGTAAATAGCATCTATTGCTATTTGCACTCAGTGTTAACACTTAGCCTCTGTCTCTATTTACACTTGGTGCAAATAGCTGCAGTCATTATATATTATTATAGGGTTAGGTGAAAAAAAAAAAATTCTTGATTTTAATTGATTCTCATTTTTAACAATATTGATTCTTAAATGCCAAGAATCGATTAGTTTAGCCTGTTTTCAGTTAATGAATGGAACATTGTAGTGCACCTTCCATTTAATAAATCATAATAAGTTTTGTGCTTTGTTACTTCTGATATGAAACAAAGTCTCATATTTCAAATTCTGTCCATTTTATGCAGTATTTAAACAATAAATGCCATTTTGGTGCTGTTTAATGTGGAGTAATAGATCACTGTAGCACCTCAGTTCAAGAAAAGCATCACGTGAACTGAATGTCTCATCCATGGCTGTCGGAAGCAAAATAAATGTGGGTGGGTCCTCCCCCCAAAAAATTACTGGAGTATATGCCATTTTCTGTAGTCTGGTGCATTTTATGACGTATATTACCTCTATCCACTAACGTCACAACATTAGAAACGATGACTGTTTGACCATGTTTCCAGTGGCGTAAGTGATAAAGCGAATACCAAGTATTTTTTTGACGCAAACAACCCGAGTTCGCGTCCGCCTGTTGCCGAAATCGTTCTTTTGCTTTTTCACATCTCATTTTGCATCGGAAAGGCATTTGTTTCAATAAAAATGAAGGGAATAATCGAAAAGTTTGAATAAAGTATCGGGTAGTGTATCTGAGGAGCAGATATGCTCAGATGCTTCGTTTACTTTGCTGTGTTACAGGAGTGCAGGAGGCGTGAATATTCCCTAAACACACCCAGTATAGACAGCGATGCGGTCAGGACCGTGGCGCCCGCTATATTTGCTAAATTAGAGACGGTAAAAGTGGGTGGGTCCGATATCATTGGTCTTCAAAAGTGGGTGGGTCCTGTCCCACCCGCATTCAATGGTTCCGACGCCCATGGTCTCATCCACATTAATTCCAGTTTCAGCACAAAACAAACATGAATAAACATCCAAGAGTACCTTTAAAGAAAAAGTACAACTTACTGAAATCCGTAGTCTCACGTAATCGCTCAATCAGTGTTTCAACCGTGGAAAGACATCAATATAACAGCTTGTAAACAATGTCACGTAATGTCACATTTACATCAGAAAAAAAAAAAGTGACCAGAAACTCGTTAGTCAGGTAGAAAAAATAACTCTAGAGCATTTTGCTAAATATATGCACCATATAACATAATTATTATATTTTTTGTTCTTCAGTGTTTATTTTATGTTTGAATAAATCTGTCAAGTTTTTATTAAAGCTACCATTTAAATGTTTATATTTCAAAAAACAAATTGGATTAAAAATATAATTATTTAATTGTAACTTTACTATTATAAAAACATTAAGTGTAATTTAAATGTTTGTATACAAATCAGTTCATTTTAATCTTCAATATTATAATGTAGTACCAACTGACTTTCATGTAAATTTTACAGCATTAGTTGAGAGATTTTTTTTTCTTTAGAAAATTTGGCATGTACTGCACCTGATATATATCCAAAATAATCAATATTGAATCAAATCAGAATCAGAAATCAAATCGTGAAATTTGTTAAAACCCAGCCCTATTATAAGATATTATATGATATTATATTATATTATATTATATTGCTTCCAAAATAGATTACTAATAAAATATTTACAGTATAATATACATATTAATATTAGTATTTAACTCTATATAGCCTACTGTATCACATTTGACATCATTCTAAAGCCTCTAAAATATCACTATGATCAAAATTTTAAAATCTTTTTTCTACATGCCTTCTGTTGTCTGATTGACAGGTTATACTTTTTTGCAAGTATTTCAGTATAACTGAATAAATGTCAACCTTCAAGTTGTGGTTGACGTCTTTTTGCTATGAAATATTTAATGACCTTTACAAAGTAGATGTACAGTAAGAATCACTTTTATATTGTTAGCAATATTCAAGATGAACACTCAGTGGACTGAAGCAATTTATGTTTACTTATTTTTATTTTTTTTTTTATATATATATATATATATATATATATATATTTTTTATTGTATAGGACAGATCAGATATGACAGGAAGCGAAGTGGGAGCGGGAAGGGAAGGGGGGCGGGATCAGGAAAGGTCCTCGAGTTGGGATTCGAACACGGGACGCCCGTAGCGCAAAGGCGCTGTGTGTCGGTGCGCTGCCCACAAGGGTATCAGCGCCGACATGTTTACTTATTTATCTATACATAATTTTTTGAAAAATCATGTTAAAATGCATTAAATATGAATTATCAGTTCATTATTATGTTCACCTCTCCATCATAACTGCATTGCATTGAATTATATTTCTGTCATGACAACTGGCATGGCAATGTACATGACAATTTAAATGTATTTGGTCTTGGAAGTAAAGATCTGCTGCGCTGCTGCTGCTGTGGCAGAGCAAGTACCGAGACTTGCTACTGCCAATACATCCACAACACACTGCTGTGAGCTTGTAAGAAATATTGCTGCTGCATATATAACATTGAATAAATAATGAATAAACATTTAAATAACCCTCATAGCATACATGAATCACTTCATAGCAGATCTATACAGGTGGAGCTGGGGAAGGTGGAGGGTTTCTGAAGCATGCTGCAAAACTGCTACAGCTAGCACTAGTCATATATTTGAATGTTGAGCAGTGAGCTCATTGGGCACTGATACAGGAGAGAACCAATCAGCTGTGCCATGTGATAATGATGTCATAAGTTCAGATTGAGTTAGACCTATCGGATTGCGCCATCTTGAGTTTCATGCCAGAACTCTGTATATCATCTATTTTGCCCCACACAATTAAAAGGAGTTTAAGAGTTTTGATCATAAAACATTCAAATATTTAAATCTTACTAAGACATAATTAGCAGATTGAGTAGCTTTTGAGCAAGATTTTTTGACAGTTATTCCACTTGTCAGACTTTACATGGTTAAAAACAAGAATAATTTTATTTATTTAAAATCCACAGCTAATTTCAATATCAGTGTCAATGGAAAAAGATGCTTTTTTTCTCCCATATAAAGTAATTCTGTCTTATGCCAGTAAAGACTGACTGCCAAAGCCTGACCCATAGGGTAAAAGGTATAGAGAAGACTTTCTCAAATGCACTAAATCTCAAAGTTTTTAAAAAAGAGAGAGCAGAAAGTTGATCAGCAGGCCATAAATGCCCAGTGATGTAACGTCTGTGTGGTCCAGTTTCGGCATCGTTAAACGTCTGCAGTACGGGATGAGTCATACCAGCTGAGCATTTAAAGAGCAGACTAATGCCTTGCAAATGAGCAGGTAAGTCTAATGATAAAAAATGGGTCTTTCTATAAGAAATGATCCAAGGCACACGCGCGCCTTCTCTTTCCGGCACCAAGTGTCGCTTCAGTCCTCATTTTCCTGCAGCTTTACTGGAAATGATTGGATTAGCCATACACATTTCATCTCCAGCGTGTTCACATTCCACCGCAATTAGTCATTCTGAACAGACAGGCAGCAGAATAAAGCCACTGAGCCACAGTCATCACAGCCACTCTTATCACACGAGTCACACCAGTTAGGAGAAATTTACAGGGCTGGAGGTCCTGCTTAGCCTCAGACTAAATGGAAGACAAAAGGTTTTAGTTGTCATGACAATTAGATGGAGTCTCAGAGCTGAGTAGGTTTTGATTGCCTGAAGTTATTAGCTGGCGGTAATTAAGTTTGCATTATTCTCTCCCGACAGCAGTTTTGCTTCAACAGTAGTCTGTCCTCTGCAAGCACAGCCAATGCTTGGACCAAATCCTCTTCTACATAACGGCACACACTGATTTTTTTTTATTCATCTGACCATTTCATCCTGGAAAAACAGGCACTTTAAATAAATCCAGCAATAAACGGTTGATGTGAAGAAAGCTAGATGGAAAAGGTCAAGTCGTGTGCAATAGCGTGACCTAAAACAGAAAATGTTTGACATTCATTGACAATAAAACTACTTGGATATTTTTGTTTCGCCATGTCTGTTCCAGAATATTGCACTTGCTGTTGTTCCCCAGTGTGCATTATGGAAAATATAGTAAATATGTTGCAGTGTCTGTCCTCTTTCCTGCTGGGAATATGTGCGAGCATGATGGGTATTGTAGCTCTAGGGAGTGTGTGTCATGTTTCTCAATAACAAACGAAGCAAGAGTAACTTTTGTGTTCTGCAGAAGAAAGTCATACAGGTTTGGAAAGACATGAGGGTGAATAAATGATGACAGTATTTTCATTTTTGGGCGAACTATCCCTTTAAGCCTTGAGATTTAGGCTGGCGATGAAAACAAATCAAATCGTTTCGGTGGAATCCAGCAGTACTTTCTTTGTTGTTAAAGTCTATTTCTGTCATAATTGAAACATTCAGGTGTGCGATACAAGTGCAGTTGTGACTTCTGTAGACATACTCCATGTGAAAAGCCACATGAAAAAGCCAGGAAATGCATTTCTTTTCTAATGATGTTGCTAAAAATAAGAAAGGCAAAAATAAAATAAAATAAACAAGTATTAATATTTTATGAACTGTTGCTCAAATAAATGTATCTTGTTTTTTTCATTGTTTAGATATTTTTACTAGAAGATAAGGCAAAATACAAACTCAGAGAAGTTAAGAAAAACTAAAAAAGCTGTTCCATTAAAGTATGTAATGTCATTTTAATTACTATTTATAACGAGTTGAAACGGCTGGTGATGAAAAAGTGATTCAGAGGGAAAAAAAGTTAAAGTCATTTTGTTGTTTAAGTCCATTTTGTCAAAATTGGGATGTTGTGGTTTGTAATTCTTGTATAAATATTCTTATGCCACATGACAAGACACTTAGCTTTAGCACTAACTTAGCTAGCAAAATCTGCTGAGGTTCGTGCTTGAAACAAGAAAAAAAATACCAGTAAAAATGTCTTAAAGTAATATATTTTATGTAATTTTGCTTCTTAGATAAATTGATTTTGTATAGATCTTTTTTTATAGAAAAAAGGGCAAAATACTAACTGAACAGACAAAAATAACTTTACAATATAGCTGCAAGCAGTAATTACTGAGATTCAAAAGCTTTAAGGCATTTATGCACATATGAAAAAATACATTATTTAGCAAGCCTGAAACCACCTAAATCAATTATTTAAAAAGGCATTTTTGGCAAATCCAGGTAATTTACCATAGAAATAATGTTTTTTAACGTTTATGACTGTTCTACACTAGCTGTGGTCCAATCTCCTTAAAACTTTACATGCTTGTTTAGAATCACCTGTCTCATGTACTCAGCAGGTTTTATAAAATCTTGAGTTTCTTTACATTTTCTCAATCATTTAAAAACGATTTTATTGACAGCAGTGGTTCTAGAGGAATCTAAATGCAATGTTTGAAAATGAAATGATGTGTATTACGGAACCCCTTAAAGGAGTAAATACGAGATACATATTTTGCAAGATTAGATGTTTGTCAGTGGTGCTCAGGATCTGCAAATCATTTGTCATCCTTGCTCTGTTTATGTAAAGTAAAATTTTATGTACTGTAATCTAACAAGCTACAGCCAGCAATTGGCTAAGCATGTCCATTTAGTGGCTCTGCAGAACACAGAAACTACTCGGACACATCCCTATTAAATATGTTAATAATTAAAATACTGAATTTGAAACTTTTTATATTAAAAACATACAAGCAAGCCCAGCCCAGCTGAGAAAAAGTAACGCAAAAGTAACGTAACACGTTACTCTCCTATAAAAAGTAACTAAGTAATCCAATCAGTTACTTTTTTAGGGAGTAACTCAATATTGTAATACATTACTTTTAAAAGTAACTTCCCCAACACTGTTCTTACACAACATTTTGCTACAGTAAAAAAAAAGAGATACATCTCAGCTCTGATAACACAAGAGGCATTATACTGAAAGTTTGCAACCACATTTCTGATTTAAAATCTTACTTATTCGTATTCGCATATTTCTATATTCTCTCTTCATGCCAACAAAAGCAGCAGAACAAACCTTGCTCTCAAGGACACCACGACTCAGAAAGGCAGCACTTGTCTGCACTTGTAACAACAGCCACCTCCAAAGTCTGCCTTTCCCTGAAGCAGCAGCAGCAGCAGCAGCGAGCAAGGTGGGTTTTCAGGGATACTTTATGCTTTCACGATCACAAGACGGGGCGACTTCAACTGGAGAGCTTACAAGTCACACGCTCGCCTCTAGGAGAGCGTCGGCCCCCAGGTAGAGTCGTGCAGGTGGGAACAGAATGTGTCAGCGTCTAGATCATACTAATGCAAGCCACCTTGTGTCCTCTCATTCCTCGGAGGGCGCAAAGCAATACTCGTCTGCAGCATACAAAGAGAGTCGCAGGATAACAGAATAACTCCTCTAGTGCAAATCACACTAAGATGACACATCGGTGCCTCCACACACTTGTAGCAATACAGGGACGCGGGTTTCCTTCAATCAAAAGCACAATTCCACGGCTGGATAGACGGCAGTTAATTCAAGTCAAAACGTTAAACAGCTGACCCCAAAACACCTCTATTGTTAACGTCTATCTGAAAAGCATGCTTTGAAGTGCCCCAGATGGTGCTCTGTGTTATTATTCATGCTTGTTGTTTGGGTAGACGCATGACCTGTAGCTACTGCACAGAACTGCTTTGCGGTGAGTGTCAACAATAAACATGTGAGCGTTGCTTTGCAACTTCAAAGCCGCTGAAAGTCTCAGTACACAGCCCCCCATCCCCTAAAGAGTTCATTTGAATTTCGCCTGCTTCTCTTTTAACTGCAACACAACAAAAAGCTTACCAGAGCTCTATATTTGTATTGCAGAGGCTTTGTTCAGGGAGAAAAAGAACAATTGCTGCAGACGCTAATTATTGTGACTTTTTACTGCTTTTCTGCTTTATTTATTCTTAATTGACGCATAACTTTAAAAAGAGCATGCTCAGCATGGGTTCATTTACCGTATATAATGATGTGCATTATGTGTATTGTTCCCTCTTCTATTTTACAGAAATTACAGACTGTGCTTTTGTGCATTACGTCTTTTTTTTCCCTGTGAATAACTGCCTCTACTTATTTTGTCAATGGGATAACAGTTACCGCACATGAATGGCCAACAGCGGCACTCCGACGCGTTTATGGCACCGGAGGATCAAGGATCACACTGACAAGTTGAATTTCGCCAGCAGAACCCAACGTGGCCCGTTCATTTCATGGTTGAACACCAGTAGCACTCACCAGCCTGCTGTTCCCCTTTTGTTTCTGAGCTCTTTGCCAGCGAAATAACAGCTTTTCTCTGAACAAAGCTGACACTCTGCTTATAGACGGCTGGTGTGAATGTAAATGTATTTTCACAATCGCATTCTGACTGGAGAGAATCAAGAGTTCATTCGAACAAACTCCGAGATTCAGAGAAGAGGTGACGGAAAAGGGCCAGGCAGATTACCCCGCTTACCCTTGACTGCTCCAATGTCTTGTTAGCACTAATGAAACAGATTTTAAAGGTCACACTAGCCGCACACATCATCTGTTCTTGCCAAATACTGTAAGTACACTGAATTTCAAACCTGCTGTTTGATCAACTATTATCGAGTGACTGAGTGGCCGAGAGAAATCGCCACGAGCAGCTTCCTCTGAGCAGCGGAAAGAAAGGGAGGTTAAATATCCAATTTCACTCGTTGGTTTTTCCTCACAGAAGGTAAATATACATTGTGAAATTGCTCCTGATGTGTTCAGCAGAATAAGAGATTGTATTCGAAGTGGAATATAGTGTTTCCGGGGAAAAAATCATTTCAATTAAAGAATTAATTCACGTCATGCTGGCTATATAGGCTGTAAAATTGTATGCATGGGCCACAACTTTCCCCTTCTTGATTGATCTGACAATTATATTTGTATGGCTCAGAAACAGTGGGAATGTAATAAGCTTTCTTCTAATATCGCCGGAATGACCCTTCATGCTAGATGAGCGTTTTGAAACACTCAGATCTACGGCGCAGCTGGGAGAACGGGCTTTATGAAATAAAACGCTGTGACTCGTCTTCCATAAACAGAGCGTATCTTTGTGTCAGTGCACTAATAACTTTCGGCAATGTGCTCATGCTATGTAATGGGCTGGGGAAGAAATGATTAAGTGCATTCTCTTTCATTTCTCCTAACTCCGCCTCTCCAAACCACCAAGTCGAATGAGCCCGATGATTTATAATTGATGACAGCTCACTGTCTATGGGTGAGAGGGTTTTCATTAATATCACAATGAAGCCAATCTTCCAGCTCTCCTCGATTGTCTTCAGATCCCACAGAGACCGGATGTACCGTATAGCGGCAGACTGCGCTGCCCTCCGCTTCTGCAAGTCAATCCGAAAAGTCCTGTTCCCATTTGCCATCTTTATCCAATCATTATCATTAAAGATATATCAGAGATGAATATTTCAGGGACTTACGTAAATGCTCTCTGAGTGATGCGAGAAGTCGTGGGAGCGTATTGAAAAGCAGAACCAAGAAAACCTGAATTTCATTAGTCAAGACGGGAAGCACAGTGTCTTGGCTTTCATTATAAGACACGCTGCGTCAAGTGAGTTGAGTAGCACCAGGCAATTCAGTTAAGATGGCGTCCCAGGGTTTTCTGGGAGAGGCCTAATGTCACTCCAGATATATCTTCCCAGTACAGATGGAGGACTCCATCCCTTTCCACAGATCCATTGGCAAGGCTTTTGAAGCAACATCAGCATGGGTCTTCCTTGCATTTTGCGTAGGCAGATTACTTCCTTATCATTATCTCTAAACCAAACCTATAAACGAAGACACATTTAAGACATACGTGACTGCTGGTTTGACCGGCAATTACACCCAAAGGACTGGAGAGAAAAGTGCACCCTTAATACTTCGGCATGCGATAATTGTGCAGGACATTAGCAGGGCTCGCTTTCTCTCTGTGGCAAGGACGAGATAAGTAGCCCTGCCATGGTGTACTGTCAGCAGGGTAAGTGTGAATGATGACCACAGCGGCGCTCGGCTTAGGAACATCTCCTTCACCCCTGGCTCTGTCCCCTCCGCTGAGCTCTGAGATACCAGAGCACTGGCCTCATTTGGATGCTGGCTTCCTTTTCAACTCCCCGTACCATTGCTCACCACAAAAGCAGCACACAGATCCAATGACAGCATGCTGCCACACGTGTGGTTTTTATTCCGAGCGACAAAGCGCTCAACCATCTGCAGCAATACTCCCGTTGTTACCCATATGTGGAAATTTAGAACTTGACATGGGCCAAGCATGCCAAATATTTTAACACATGCAGCTTGTCTTTTACTCTGTTGTGCCATGTTTGGTACTAAAGTTACCATCAAATGAAAATTTTGTAAAAGTATGTTACTGATTTAGTGAATTTATCATCCATGCATTTTTTTCATTGTTAACTTTTTTTTTTTGGACCTCAAAATTTTTAAATCAACGTCATACCTCAATCTTCCAGAGAACTCTCTAGTGATTTCTCCAGTCAACTTAAAGTCAGCATGAAATGTAAACTGCATTTTCTTTCAAATTGTTTTGTATATCCAAGTGAAATTGCTTCCTGAACTATAAAAAAAATATAGGGAGCGGCACTTGACAGATGATTTTACCATTGACGTCATCCTCAGAGCGCACTTCCACTGTACATTCAGCATCTGCCTCATGTTGGCGATCTCAACCATATTCTCAAAACTAAACGTTTTCGATGACTTCAAAGTCAATATTTTGATCAGTGGCAGCTTATTCACCACATCCACCATCAAATAACAGTGGCATTTATACTTTACTGCGTACAGTAATTGCTCTGCAGTAAAGCCATTCAAGCCAGTTACATTTTTCTTTTGTTTTATGTCTGCGATAATTATGAGTGAAACATCATGTCATTATTATCCATCAGAAAGTGCCACCTCAAGGAATAAAGGTGAATTGCATGTATTGAGTCATTAGATATTACATATTTTTATGCACGACAAATAAACTTCTAGGGTCTCTAGCAACCCTATACACTTCTTACAAAAAATAATCAGAAAACAGATATTCTTTCATATATATATTTTTTTCTTGTTATATTGTTTATAATGAATAGATTAAGAAATACTAAGAAAGTTTGTCAAACTTAAAAAAAATGAAGGAGGAAGAGGGTAGTGAATGACATCCCAGTTCACTAAAGACCCAAAGTATGCATTTAAGTGTTAAAAAAATATTTGTAATTGATTTCATGGTAACTTTAAAATTTGCTCCTCTAGAATCGTTTCACATTAATTTGAATAAAATGCCCATATCTCGAAATCCAGTCAACAACTAATGGATAAAACAAAGCCCATACTGTACATTTTTTTCTTTTCTGATATTCCATTACACTCATACACATATCACAATATATAAGGAAAGATCTCTCGCTCTTGCCGTTTCATCGTAACTTTACGGTAAAATACAATGAATTTTGAGTGCAAGGAACGAAAACTGAATCCTCAAGTGCCTCGATACAAAGAAAACAACATAATATATCCTATTTTATACAACATTTTTTTCTGGTCCTCAAACATGATTGGCTGAGAGGAGCAAGATATTCTAGTGGTATCAGAACAGTTTCACTGTTTGTGTCGCTTGCGGTATTTCTCACAGCGAGTGTCATGGTGGACATCCAAATCCACTATAATTTTATAAATAATACTGTTTTTGTGTCAAAGAATGTAGTTTTGAGAATTTTTTAGGCAAGAATGTATTTGTTCAGACCCCAGATTTATGATTTGTTAATAAAATATATTGTCTATTTAAAAATTTTCTTTGATGTTTTCAGAGATCTGAGCTCCAGGGCGTCAGCGGCCATTCAGCACTCATGAACCCACCAAGAGCAGCCTTACATCTGCCAGTTCTTCTGGAATTTGCTGCTGGCTGTGATGTTTCTATAGTGGTAAAACATGAGATATAATTCATTTAGGATAAATCTAACAGCCAATCCTTGGCCTCATTAATCTATTATTTGATACAGAGCAAATAGTTTTGGCTGAGAAAATATTATACTTTTTGTGAATACTTTTTGTGCACGAAGAAAACAAAAATAACTTTATTCAACAATCTCTGCTCTTCCGTGTCAGACTTTAATGCACGTATTATTGTTTTCTTTGCACATAAAAAATATTCTCATAGCTTCATAACATTAGGGTTGAACCACTGATGTCACATGGACTATTTTAACAATGTCATTACTACCTTTCTGGGCCAGTTGCTGTCTATTCAGAGACAAAAAGCTCTCGGATTTCATCAAAAATATCTTAATTTGTGTTCTGAAGATGAAAGAAGGTCTTGCAGGTTTGGAATGACATGAGGGTGAGCAATGACAGAATTTTCATTTTTGAGTGAACTATCCCTTTAATGCAGAGCGGTATTATGTTTTACGGGTGAAAGAAACGGTAAACTTTACGAGCAAATGATTGCAGGGTCCAGTCAGCTATTGGCTTTCAATCAACTATGTTGAGATTCACAGAAAACTGGGTGTGAAAATTTACAACAAATCTTTGAAGCCATTTTTTTGGGGTCCAGTGTTGGCAAAATTACTGCATTTTGCCTTTGTCAGGCAGTATGGAGGTCTTATTAGAAGTGATTTGAAAGTTAGGCTTCATGAACTCAAGAAGGGCTCAGGCTCTCGCTGCCCGTAATTTGATCCAATTAAAAAGCTTTGATGAGGAAGCCTCCTTCAACTGTCATTGAGGGAAGATAATGGTTTGGATTTCTGTTTATGGCTCAGCTATTCATTTATGGCAAGCAGGGGCAAATCATATTTAACGGTGTCTTAAACAGAAGTTTTTTTGGGGAGGAGGGGGCACAAGTATCAAATTTATTAATTTTTTCCTACTAAACTCGTGGACGGCATTAGCTGCAACACAATAATGAAGCACCTCGCCCCCGAAACGATCAATGAGTACAGAGGGAGACAGATGGACTGTTTCACAACATGATCACACCTATCTCAGCAGCTCAAATTAGACCCATCACACTTAGTCCTCCTCTGTGGACGTGTCTTCGGCAACAAAGCATGTCTAATTCGGAAAGGAAAAAAAAAGAGAGAGAGCAAAACGTTTAAATGAGCCGGAAAATGTAATGCATCTGCCCAAGCCTCTTTGATGGGAGTCCATTGACTCTGATATGAATGTAGGATTTATGTGGCCATTTATGTATGCTGCGTTACAGCTGAAGGAGCATGGCCCTGTTCTATTACATGAGTTAACACTTCTGCGGAGATCACCTGAGACCTGTCTGACGTTTTCCCTTCCCCCGCGCTCGCTCTCGCTCTCCCTCCCACTCCTCTGCTCTGGAGTGTGCTGAAAGCCTGATTTCTCCCTGACAAGATGATCACATTATCCATGGCAATTTAAATCAGATAGACACTGGCAGGTTAAGGATTATCAGACGATGCAGTGCAGGAAGGCCTTACGCTAACACCATATTCTAATATGGGTGATAAAAGACACTTAAACCCTGAGCAGAGGGGTGCTTTAAGCAAGTCATATCTTTTAGGTGAAAACATTTGAAAGAAGTTTAACGAGGTAGTTTCGTTCAGCTATTATAACTGTATACGAACATTCTGGGCATACAGAATTATATATTAAAGAGGGGAAGTACCCTGAATAAAAGCATGAATTAAATTTTATCAGGAAGACAGATAGAGCAAGTTCAAATTCACTGTTTGCTAAAGAGCGGAAAGTTTAACTGGGCTTCAAGGTCAAGGTTTACTCCAAATATGAGCGCACCGACACACTCTAGCTTGAGGTCCTGCTGGTCACAAAGGGTATAGATAATAAATTACGCAAAATCATTAAAAATATATATAAAAAGCTATAAAATGCTATATCTGATGGTCTATAGAGTGCAACAGTGCCCTTCACTTTTTCAGTGGCTTTGGTTCCAAAATAGATTTTCTTCTATTCTGCTTTCCAATTCTTTCCAAGAATTTCTTTTTAGGTGAATTGCAAAATTAAACATTTTGATTTGAAGCAAAAAAATACAAATAAAAAAAATCAGACAAAAATAAAGGTGCAAGACTATGTACTTAATGGCTTTGATGAGGGAAAGAACTGCAATTTCATAAAACAAACAACAAAATGTAATTAAAAGTGAAAAAAAAAATAGTTGATTTAAAGATGGTTATATATAGCATGGTTATATTATATATAGATTATATAGATGGTTATATTATATATAATATATATTACACTGTGAAAAATTAATATTATAATCAAGTCTAAAATACTGATCGGAAAATGTTTTGTTTCTATTAAATTAGATTTTTTTTCTAAAATAATTATTTAATATGCATTTTAAAGTACACTATTTATTCATTTAATCAATCTAAATTTTAGAATTCATTTTACTATAATTTGTATTTATTTCTTTGTTTTAGTTTTTACTAAATTATTTTTTATTATTTTTAAATTTAACTTTTTTGGATAATTCATTTATTTTATTCTTTTTGTATTAATTCATATTTAATTAATTCATTAATTCTTTTAGAATTATTATAATTATATGCAATATAACTGTATAATATAATTATAATTACAATAAAAATATAATTTTTACTTTATTTATTTTTTATTTTTTTATGCTTTTTCTCCAAACATTTCCATCCAGAACTCCAGTGTTGCACTTTATGGGCTTTTGATTTAAAGATAAAAATGTCAAGCATGTGGATTATTAAAATTCAGAACAGACATTTTCATTTGCATGATTCAAATGTTTGGTAACACTTATAACTTGTAACATAAGGTAATATATAATAAGGTGTCATTTTAACATTAGTTACAGCAACAACCATCATAAACTAACAATATTAATTTTTTAAAAATGTATTAACATTTCATCGCAAAAGTATTGTTTAGTTCGAGTTTGTGTAACAAATGAAACCTTATAGTAAAGTACCTTATTCTAAATCTTTTTTTTTAGGGCATTTTTTAGCACAAAAAATATACAGAAAATAACAGGAGAATGACCTAGACCTACTTAGGAAAAAAGTTTATAAAGTTTTTCCTTATTCACCAAGGGGAAAAAAAGCTGAAAGAAAATGAAGAAAATGTATTTTGTTTTACAGCAGTTTATCAGTGAAAACTAAAATAAATAAATAAATAATGTAGACTAAAGGTTTTTTCTTCGTTTGTAAGCTAAGCAAGCCAGAATAATAAATGTAAATGTTCTGGTTGCTGTTGTTTTTGTTTTGTTTTGATATGTTTTTCTACTTTCAAAGGTGAGTCACCAAAAAAGTGAGTTTGTGTTGGCAATGCAAAAACTAAGTTTAAACTACGGTAGTGCTGACTCGCACTGAACTAAAAAGCTACCTGGATCCACACACAGTACGCTGTATAAAATAAACCTCTCAAATGATAGTCCTGTATCAAGCTGGTTTTGACTTAAAGGGGTCATATGATGTTGCTAAAAAGAACATTATTTTGTGTATTTGGTGTAATGCAATGTGTTTACGACATTTGAGCTTCAAAAAACGCATTATTTTCCACATACTGTACATTATTGTAGCTCCTCTCTACCTCACCTTTCTGAAATGTGTCAACTTTTACAAAGCTCATCGTTCTGAAAAGTGTGCTCTGATTAGCCAGCTATTCAGTTCATTGTGATTGCCCGAATACCTCAAGCGCGTGATGGAAATGTTACGCCCCTTACCATGTTGTGATGCTGTGTCCTGGCGTGATGAGACAAAAACAATAAAACACATTTAAATGAGGCATTTGTTGCATCAAGTGAGGACATAATTACCTGCACAAACACAACACCATGTCTGCATTTGTGGTCGTAGAAATGACAAACAACAAGCATTACATTGAAAACGTACTTACAGGCTGCGAGTCAGAAGTGCCAGACTGTCCTTACAAAGTTGGAATTGTCCCACTTTATACTGTGCACAGCCGGCATTGCAGGCTATTCTCTCAGGTTTAGGAAACAGTCATCTGTAAAACGCACAGTACCCACTCAAGTATTTGTGTTGTACTGTTCTGGAACAGTGTTGTAAATATAACTTAAAGGGGTCATCAGATGCCCATTTTCCCCAAGTTGATGTGATTCTTTAGGGTCTTAATGAAAAGTCTCTAATATACTTTGATTAAAAATTCTCAATGGTTTTGTAAAACAACACCCTTTTTACCTTGTCAAAATGAGCTCTGCAAAAATCATCTCATTCTAAGGGGTTTAAATGCCTTTAAATGCAAATGAGCTCTTCTCACCCCGCCCCTCTCTTCTCTCTGTGGAAAGACGGTCTTGTTTACTTTAGCCGCATTTAGCTGCTAAACTTCCTAAGTACCACATTATAAGGAAAGGCGATCGCAAAGATTCATAAAAAAAACGCTTATACACACTTCTGCTGTAAGTGAAGCTGGATCTTGAATAATTCGGATCTATGTAGACTGGGAGGTGCATATTATTGGGGATAAAAAGGGGATATTATTTTTACAGATTAATTAAAAACCACTGCATGGATTTTTATCATTATAGGCTAGATTTGTACATACACTGTCAACACACATTAATGTTCAAACAACATGAAAAAGTGACCTTAGCATCCGATGACCCCTCTAACTACTGATTTCTAGTTGTGTACTCATTTGGAAGGCCAAAGGCCAAAAGTGCGCCTTCTTTCTTTGCGTATACATTTGGGCGGTATTATGCATATATTCCCACACTGTAACGTAGACGCGTGGGAGCGTGTTTGAATGAGCCGTTTTAGGAAGGCGTGGCTGAGTTTTACCTTTTATAAAGACAAAGACACTCCGAAGACAAAGGAAAACATGAAATCGCATCACATGACCCCTTTAATGACATGGCACTGCTAGACATTTCATCAAAGATTCACACTTAATGCACAATCCAACTACTGACTGAGTTTTGTGTCTATATGACTTCATCTCTAAGATGAGGGAATGCTGAAGGAGCATTGTCAATTCAAGAGAGATAGCATGATAGTGGTGGAATCTCCTCAGGACCCACTCAGACAAGTAGGCCAAGAGTCGACTAGTCCAGGGTTTCAGCTCATCAGACGGAGGCCTGCAGATCCCTAACAGGGCTCAAAGAAACAGAAGACATCCTACCTGGGTTCTGACCTCAAACACAGTGCCAAGCCTTGGAACCTCCTTCCACTGCAGGCCGTGGGAACAGATTGTTTCAATTACCACAGTCCTCACGTACCGAAGCCCCCCGACACCGGCTGCATCCACGCACTAGGAAGGGATTTGGGAAGCAACATGTGGCATCAGAGCACTGGGGGCCAACACTTTCCTACATCAACCTATATTCTGTTTGAACCCAGAGATCTCTCCAATCTAACATCCCCCAGCACTCTCAGATTTTCCTTAGATCAAACGCCTGTCCATAAGCACAGATTTGTGTGGTTCTCACTTGCTTTCAAAATGTATAGTGTAATCATTTCACCAACATCTGTGAGCACATCAATCTAAACAAGATGCACTTTTTGTTTTCATTTTCAACTTCATAGGCATGGATATTTATATCCCTGTACACAGGCTTTGCACAGTGCTGTGGCTGTCTACTCCTATCATGGATGTTGATTTGGGTATAGATCAACCAATCTACCAATATTTCTAGTAATTAATAGTAATAGTAACAGTCTACTGTTTAGAGCCTCAATATATCAATATTTACAATTAAAATTATGTGTACAGTATATGAGATAAACAGGAGGTTTATTTGGAAGTTTCATCTGGACATTCTTTTATAAAATTCCAGTCAATTTTATTGAATATTTCTTTCTTTCTCATTTTATTAATATTTAAATTACAAAAATATTATATGGTATTATTACCACTATTACATAGATATTTTGGAGGATAAAATACATAACATACACAATTAAGTACTTATTAAATTACTGAAAATGTAAGTAAAAATTAATTAAATACCTTAATAGTAATCATAACTGTCTATAATTTAAGTTTTAGAGCCTACATATATTGACCTTTACATTTAAAATTATTTGTACAATAAAATAAACAGAAGGTTTATTTGGAAGTTTTTAAATACAATTCCAATGAATTCTACTTTTATTAATATTAAATACAGCTATAAATACAGCTATTACATAGATATTTTTAAGAATAAAAATACATAAAATACACAATTAAGTAATTATTAAAAGATTCAAAATTTTAATTCAAGTAAAAATTGAAGAAGTATTTAATAGTAAACGTAACAGTCTACTGTCTATAATTTGTGTTTAAGAGCCTCAATATATTTACTTTTATATTTAAAATAATTTGTACAGTACATAAGATTTAAAAAGTTAAGATTTAAGATATAAGAAGTTTATTTGGAAGATTGATATAGACATTTCAAAAAAAAAATAGTGAATTTTATTAAATATTTCTTTCCTTCTAATTTTATTAAGATTAAAATTACAAAAATACTGTATGGTTTTATTACCAGTAGTACAGGTATTTTTAAGAATAAATACATAAAATACACAATTAAGTAGTTATTAAATTATTTAAAATTATTATTAATTCATATTAATATTAGTATTATTAATATTAATTCAGTCAATAATCAATCATTTTAATTAAATTAAAAATTGAAGTCTTTAATAGTAAGCCTAACAGTCTACTGTCTATAATTTGTTTTAGAGCCTCAATATATTGACCTTTACATTTAAAATAATAAATCAAGAGAGATAAAGTAAGATAAAAATAAACAGGAACTATTATTTGGAAGTTTTATACTGACTTTTTTTTTTTAATTCCATGTATTTTTAACAATGCATTTAACTGCCTTAAATTCTATTTCAAATAAATAATTTTCTTTTAAACTTTTTATTCCTAAACAATTCTCAGTAAAAAAGGTATCACAGTTTCCACAGATAATAAGCAGCACAACTGTTTTCAACATTGGTATTAATAAGAAATGTTTCTTAAGCAGCAAATAAGCATATTAGAGTGATTTCTGAAGGATCATGTGACACTGAATAGTGGAGTAATGATGTTGAAAATCAGCTTTGCATCACAAGAAATAAATTACATTATTAAATATATTCAATCTGTAATAATATTTCACAATATTACAGTTTTACGGTATCAAATAAATACAACCTTGACAAGAAACATTTAAGCATTTAAACAAGATACATGATTCTTTAGGGTCTTAATGAAAAGTCTATAAAATACTTTGGTTAAAAATTCTCAATGGTTGTGTAAAACAACACCCTTCTTGCCTCGTCAAATTGAGCTCTGCAAAAATCATCCCATTCTGAGGGATTGTTCCTTTAAATGCAAATGAGCTCTGCTTGCCCCGCCCCTCTCTTCTCTCTGCTGCTCTGAGAGATTGTACACTTTAGCATTTAGCGCGTTTAGCCGTTTAACTTGCTAACTAGCACGTTATTAGGAAAGTTGATTGCAAAGCTTTATAAAAAAAACCTTGTACTCACTTCAGCTGTAAGTACTGTACAAGTAAATGAACACATTATTTTTATAGTTATGGATGTCCCTGCTCATATTAAAACCAAAACTACGCTCTGCATTCCTACTCTTTAAATCATCACATAAGTAAATCCTGAAAATAAGAGAATCACGCCACTAACTGCAGGCCACAGTTGAGAAATTGACTAATTGATCAAGGCCCTTAGCCGGTGGATTTCTTATAGCAACAGTGCAGGGAGGGTGCAGGAGTCTCGTCATTGACGGTTCACAGTGCATCTCACAGAGAACAGGAGATCTCAACGGGCTCTTTTGTTCAGAAGGGGGGGGCATATCATCCGCACCTTTCCCCAGCCCATTAGATCTCCCTCTAAATCAGCATTAGAAAGGTTAGCCCAGTGCTGATAGGTTGCCACAGATGATACAGTGTGTATGTCAGAGAGCTTCTCTGGATGAAGGCATAGCTCCCTGTACACCACAGATGCGCGTGGAAGATGTATGACTGTGCTTTAATGAAGGCAAGAAGGGAGCGTCAGCCACTAAGGAAGCATCTCTATTGCGCAGGTAGGACGGTTATCGTGCCCCTGAGTGTGTGACGGCATTTCTGATGCCTGAGGCTGAGGACAGGCTGCGATGGTACACAAAGTTCAGGAAACCTATTCTGCCATTAAGACCGTCAAACAGGGTGTGAAATAGGAACATGCAGTTCTTCCACCGTGGAATTCAATCTGTTTAATGCAGCATTACTGTACAGAAAAACATTTGACAAGCCAAATTCGCTTCGCCGCCAACAGGAGTTATTAATATATCAATAATATACCATTATTTGTGCCTTTGAGGGAATTGGATTGATGTTATGGCAACAAAAGACGACCCAGTCATTTGCGATTTAATTGCTTCCTCTTCTATTTTCAGAAAAAAAACACTGACACAGATTCTTAAGCAACCGCTGTAATTCTCATGGTGCCTGTTGCCTAATTTCCATTGTTTCTCTGAGAAGGTGTACGAGAGCTCCTTTGATAAGTGTCTTTGATGTGCTTGCGAAGACAGAATGGAGTCATGTTTCTTTTTGAGATGTGCTGTCGTCGAGCTTTAAAGACAATAGTCTTTGGCACGTACCGAGATGGCCACTGTAGATTTAAGTGATGGCAAACCGTCCAAGTTAAGCATTGTAAAACACTGAGGTTTTGTTTTCTGTGTCTGTTGAAAGAAAAAAAGACATCGTCTGCATTCAGAATAGCTGGAGGGGTTTGATCGTGACAGTTTTCAGGCCTGTGTTCCTTAAAGGAGACATAACACACGCAGTTTCTGCCAATCGTGTTAATCTTGGGTACCTATAGAGTAATACTGCATCTCCAAAGAGTATTTAGTTTTATCAGATTTACAAAAGACAGATACAGCTGTGACGATTCTCTCCAAAAAGATTCAAGCTCCTAGAGGCGTGTCGTGGGCGGAGCTAAAGTCACGAGAATGCAAAGCAAGCTGCGACATCAATAGAAATAATTCCCTTAACGCTAGGAAGCTGAACAAGGTTATATTTCCCTCACAACCAAAAACACACTTCTTTTGTGACATTGTTGATTTTGTGATCTAGAAACAAAATGACAATTCCTTCTCGAGAAAGTCCTGTGCAGCACTGCCGACAACTTCTGTAAACCCAAAGAAGCACACTGCGCGCGCTCATTCTGGAGAAATGCCCATATAAGGAATTCCGTCCTTTATGATGTCATACCAGTGTTAATTTATTTGACGAATAATTTGTGTCATAATTTTTGTCAATTAATAACAAAATAAAACTCATTTTGAGTGAGAAAAACTATGACAAAAATCTAACATTTTCGTCAGAGAATAATAACGAGACGAAACTGCTGGGGAGGGACGATTTGGGAAGAGATTCATTCAGAACGAATCTGCTGTGCGTGGTTGAGGTTATATATGCGTACATTTGAACTGTAGACTAGTGATGGGTGGGACATAAGCTAGCATACACTTGCTGTACGTCTCATAAAATGTTCGAAATATCAGTATTTGGGAGTAAAAGAAGAGCAGACATACGGATAAATTTGACGACGCAAAAGAGAACTCAATTCAGTCCGGTTTTATGAGCATGCAAACATAGAAAGCGCACAAGTACTCTTTCGCATCGCATGAATGGAGAAATACACACAAAATGATGTCGAATTGTCAGTTTTGATGCGTATTCACGTAAACAGCTTAGGTGACCGTAAACAGCTGGGAGAATATCAAACGTGTATCAGGACATTGCATCAATGTATTCAGTTTTAAAGGGACAGCAGCCTTGTTTAGTTGCTATTGTCTGTTGCACTGATGTTAATCAAGCAACATAAGAAAGACAGAAAATCACTCAACGCTTTTGACGTAATCACTTTAGTAGCCCTAATAAACATTAGTCTAAATTTATTTATATAAATAAATATGTCTGTTTGAAAGAATAAAGAATGTGGTAAACAAGTTATTATAAAGAATGCAAAATTAGCCTTAACCATTGGTATTTCATTGAAAAGAAGACAATGTTCTTGTTTCTTTATGAGAAGTGCTTTCATTTAATTTTAATATAAAGGCATGTTGCACGTCACAGCAGTTAAATCTGTGTCTACCATGATAAAACCATAATATCAAACCTATGGAATGCTTAATAAATGCATTACACTGTAACTAAACCCATTAGATTTTAGCCGACTAAATCTACTGTAGATTTAGTCGACTAAAACTAGACTAAAACTAAAACAATTCAGATGACTAAAATATTACTAAACCTAAATGGCATTTTAGTCAAAAGACTATGACTAAGACTAAATCAAAATTTACTGTCAAAATTAACATACAGGGCCATATTCGAAAAAACCTTTCTGAAACTTTTATGAACCCTGAAGGAGTGTTTTTGGCACAGAAATTCTTCCAACATCCAACTCGCTTTTTGAAACTTTGGCCATGTTTAGCATGAGAATCTATCTCTTTAATAGTGTAAGTAAGTCAGAATGCATAATATAGCATTAGACCTCCCCTTTAAGGTGACATAACATGAAAATTTGACTTTTTAAGTTTAAGTGCTATAGTAGAGTCCCCGGGGCATCTACCAACACAGAAAACGTGAAAAAGAACAACCCAGTAAATTTTATTTAGTAGCCTTTCACTGCAAACTTGTGAGATTTTGCACAGATGAGCACAGAACACTATTTAGAGTCCCAGCCTCAGAGGAGACAAGAGAGCAGTGGACGTATCAATTTATTTACTGTATATTGCGCTGCTGCCACACAGATCTAATACAAACATGTGATTTCTTTCCCAGCTGTTTACCTTCATAGACATAACCGACTGTTTTGGTAACTCCGGTGTGTTTTTAACATAAACTTGTGTGTATTTGCAAGTTTAAGCGCAATAAGACATGAAAGACAACTTAGTTTTGTACTCTAATGCCGTGTGACAGACGCTTTCTGTGTGCGTGCTTCAGATGCGTGCGCTTAGAAAACTGTATATCAGAATTTTAAACTGATATGGTTTAAAAAACTATTTCGGTGCAGTAAACACGATAACCAAAACCAAACAGATGTTTTTTATCAGGGTATCCAGCTGTAAAGGCACAGCCCTATTCTGGAAAAGGGGGCGGGGAGCAGCAGCTCATTTGCATTTAAAGAGACATGCATGAAAACACTGTGTTTCTGCTTCCACTTAAAATAGGCATTTTCACAGACAAATTCTGGGGACATGTGAGACTTATATTACATATTGTAAAAAGGGACATAATAGGCCTCCTTTAAAGTCTTATGGAATTGTTTGAAATGTACTGAATACCAGAAATCACACAGAACAGAATAAAATTATAAATGTCAAATAAGG
Source organism: Labeo catla (assembly GCA_012976165.1). Lineage (NCBI taxonomy): Eukaryota > Metazoa > Chordata > Actinopteri > Cypriniformes > Cyprinidae > Labeo > Labeo catla. Next base: position 68,322 of record VONZ01000961.1, read on the forward strand.
TTAACTGCTTACGTAACTATTATTGTGCTAGAACCACATATACTGCTACCAGTGGAGATCACCTGCAGACTGTAAACTGGTCTGAACCATGTACTAGAAGACAAAACAAGGTTTGTGCAGTCAGTGAAAAAAGGACGTTTTTAAAATATCACTTCCAAAATAGCTAAAACTGAAGCAAATCCATCATTTTAGATCATAAAACGAACTATTACCATGAAAGAAAGTACAAATCTGTCGCTCCACTGGTGTCAAAGAATCAATCAGCTAAACTATTCCATAGACTGACAGCACACAGTGCCCATGGGAACGTTCCTCAGCAGATAATAGAAAACAATTAAATGGCCGAGCTGTGAGGTTGGAGGTAGTATAAGAAGCTTATGGGGAAATGTGATCCTTCAGCCAGTTCACTTAGTTCTTCAGCTTCATTTCTGACTTTGCCTTATTCCCATTCAGAATGAGGATAACCTCCAAACACAACGGCATTCGTAAGTGTCATGGATATAGACGTAGAATAGTTTGACTGCTTGCAGTGGACTTCAAACAAGACATCTTAGTGTGTGTGAATGTTATAGTTCAGAATAAATTGTCGACATAATGCTGGTGCGATTCAAAATGTGCTAATTTCGAAGTAGTCAGTTGTTAAAGTGTGCAAAGCTTACATTAGTAACATTCAAGGCATATATTAGCATAGAATTAACATAAAATTAACAGCATACATTTAAATATACAAAAATAGTTATTATAATCATTGACTAAAATCAACATAATTAACGACCTGCACCTTCAAACTCATTTAGATAATCTACGGACCCCATTTTTTAGTTTTAGTTTTATTACTTTTCTAATTACTATTCAAAATGTCACCTTAAGGTGAAACATTAACATTAATAATCATAAACACAGATTCATTCATTATCTTTTATTCCTCTCATAGTGTGTAAATAAGTTTCCTAAATGTAAATGCGAGAACAACAAATGCATAACTAAACAATGAACTTTTTATATGCACACTGATACAGATCATTTATAACAAACATCCCTCAAACATTAGAAACTTGTAGACTAAATCTATTTGAAGTGATCAAAGTGATTCATTTTCTAGAATTAGCTCACCATAAGGGTACAAGTCATCCACTTTGATAAAGAATAAAGGACTTTCAAATTCAAGAAATCTCTTTAAATGAATGATGCTGGTGCATCATCATCAAAGCTGAGCTACAATCAAAATCATTCACTGTTTACTACTCGTATTGTTGTTATTCTCATCTTAAATTTATCCAGCCATTATTTCTGACAGACTTCATTACTGTTTTATTTTCTTGTTTCTTTGTTTCATTGATTACTAATTACTGCTGGCTTATGACTTCTGAAATCACCACACAGGTACACTGTTACAGATTTTCCTCAGGCAATGTGCAGCCTGTGGGCGGCTGATACAGGGAGCATGGAAGACTAATGCAACTCTGTTCATTATTTGAATGAAGAGATACACATTCAATAAACAAACGTCTGGAAGCTATATGCAGAGCATTTCCAGGATTTTAGCCTTAGGATGGCTGAGCTTTTTGATTTGTTGGATATCTACCGTACTTGCTTACAGAATGCAAGTGATTTGGTTTAAAACTTGCCCCAGAAATTAATATATCTAATATTTAACTTATATTGCATTTAACCATAACAAAAAAAGAATCAATCCCACACACTATCCACACTTGCAAATGTACCCAAAATATATTTACTTATATGGAACAGACTTCAGAACTTGATTGGCAGCCAATCAGAATCCATCCAACTTGCTTTAGAAAGTTTGCTCATTAAAAGTGGCAGACGATAATCTGTGTTTACAATTAAAGTTATCATGGTGTGGATGAAAATATAATTGTTATAGTTATCTTCATTATAGTTGTTGTTCTTGTACACAATCCGCTCCTACACACAATCCACTTTACCAGGATTAAGGAACACTTATATTTCAACACCGAAAAAAAGAAAACTATTTTAGAAACTATTTTCACTTGAGAATCGCTACATTTCACAAATAATTACAAAAATCTGCAAGTAATATATTGACTTGAACAAGAATTCTGAAGTAAAAAGTCTAAAATAGTATATTCTTATAAAATGCATTCCAATAATCTTTGAAAGAAAAATAATTTTTACAGTGTAGTACAGATAAGAACTACAATAATCCATGTTTCAGTGACGCTTTAAAGACAAAATCTGAGATTACGAAATTAAAGTTGTAATATTTTGAGAAATGAGTTAAATGTATTACAACAATGTCGAAATACTACAAGAATGTTTTGAGACTTAAATCGAAATGTTTGGAGAATAACGTAGAAATGTCTCAAAACATTTCAACTTTATTGTCATAATATTTCAACTTTATTCTCATAATATTTCAACTTTATTCTCGTAGTATTTCGGGTTAATTCTCAAAATATTCAGAATTTATTCTCGTAATATTCCAGCTTTATTCTCATAGTATTTCAGCTTTATTCTTGTATTATTTCAGTTTTATTCTCAAAATATTCAGAATTTATTCTCGTAATATTTTACACTTATTTTCGTAATATTCCGTCTTTATTCTCATAGTATTTCAGCTTTATTTTCAAAATATTCCGACTTTATTCTCGTAATATTTCAACTTTATTCTCGTAGTATTCCGACTTTATTCTCGTAATATTTTGACTTTATTCTCGTAGTATGGACTTTATTCTTGTAATATTGACTTTATTCTCTAAAAATATTCGACTTTATTCTTGTAATATTTCTTTATTCTCGTAAATATTTCTGCTTTATTCTCAAAACATTTTGACTTTATTCTCGCAGTATTTCGGCTTTATTCTCAAAATATTCCAGCTTTATTCTTGTAATATTTTGACTTTATTCTCATAATATTTTAACTTTATTCTCGTAATATTCCATCTTTATTCTCGTAGTATTACGGCTTTATTCTCAAAATATTCAGACTTTATTCTTGTAATATTTTGACTTTATTCTCTTTATATTTTAACTTTATTCTCGTAGTATTCCAGCTTTATTCTCGTAGCATTTTGACCTTATTCCCGTAATATTTCGACTATATTCTCATAGTATTTCGCCTTTATCCTCCAAATATTCCGACTTTATTCTCAAAATATTTCAACTTTATTCTCGCAGTATTCCGACTTTATTCTCGTAGCATTCCGGCGTTATTCTCAAAATATTCAGATTTCATTCTCGTACCATTTTAACTTTATTCTCATAATATTTAGACTTTATTCTCGTAGCATTTCGACCTTATTCTTGTAATATTTCGACTTTATTCTCGTAATATTTAGACTTTATTCTCGCAGTATTTCGGCTTTATTGTCAAAATATTCCAACTTTATTCTTGTAATATTTCGATTTTATTCTTGTGGTATTTAGACTTTATTCTTGTAATATTTAGACTTTATTTTCGTAGCTTTTCGACTTTATTTTAACATAATATTCCAACTTTATTCTCGTAATATTCCAACTTTACTCTCGTAGTATTTTGACTTTATTTTCGTAGTATTTCTACTTTATTCTCGTAATATTTCGGCTTTATTCTGATAATATTTCTGCTTTATTCTTGTAGCATTTGGACAGTGAGATGGGTGAGGGTGGGGTGAGGTTGGAAATATGCTAATACGGGACAGTCCGTCAGCCGTCATGGGCGAGGCCTGAGCAATATGACATCATACTGCTCAGAAAATAAAAAACAGCTTGATAATTGAGACTGTGTAGGTTTTTGGGGGATTTAAAAAAAAGAAGTTAATGGATTTTTATCATCGTAGGCTGGTTGTGTACACACACTGCTAAGACTCATTTGTATGCAAACACCATGTAAAAGTGAATTTTGCACCCGATGTCCCCTTTAAACCACTGTGTGCACTCAAATCATTAAATTTAACCAACCAATTTTTGTTGCTTATATTCTCAAATGCATCTTGTCCAATCATTTTGTGTTCATCCCGAATGAAGCTACATAATTTTAAACACTTCAGTGAACATGAGAACATGACACCTGAAGAGGCACGTACTTGTACGTATAACACTAGAAGCTGCGTTTAAATGATCTGGTGGGATTGGACGCCATTACTCCAGCAGTCTACTGACACATGAGTCAAGCACAACTAATAAGATTCAACTGCGCTCGGGGTCCAATCGAGACTTGGCTTCATCCGACAGAACTCATGACAGGCGGAATTGCACCTACGTACACAATAACGTCGCACGGCTGAAGAGGTTTTCAGAAACACTGAGTCGAATAAGTGGCCTAGAACAGTGTTTGCTGTAAAACTTGGCTGTTCTGTCACAGGGCATCTTCCTCATGTGGCCGTGATGTGACCAGGCAGCTGGCAGCGGCAGAAAGCGAGGCAGGTCACAGGTGCCAGAAGAATTATCAATCTCTCACTCCCACGGCAAACAAGCACAAACGCTTCCCCTCCCACGTGCAGCCTGAAGACGGGAAAGGCATCCACCCCGGGCATGAGATTCTCGCGCTGGAGAAGAGCACAGGCTCTGTGTAGCGAGCGAAGGTAACTGCTGACCCAGTTGGAAAATGGGCATGTGTCCCAAGGTCATACGCCCACACACCCAAAAGGTTTTGTTTGTTCGCAAACTGCCACAAGCCATCTTTTGCAGTCCTTATGCCAGGTGTGTACTAGAAAGGGAGTTCTCCGGGAGGGAATGTAGGCAACTGCTGGCTCAGTCGGAGTTACATAACAAAGTCTTGTGGGACATACGCGCGTATAATGAATGTTGGCGTTATTTGTGAATTCTGTTGAACTCAAGTGGAACAACGGCGTGACGCACTACGCTATTATCGCTCCTGCAATGACGCATTAATAACGCTCAGCGTTAAGGCCCGTTCACACCAAGGACGATAACGGTAGCGTTTTTAAAAAATGAATCTAAATTTCAAAGAACATGGTTAGAATCATTTTCGGAATGTTTTTTTTCCAGGTGATGATCATAAAAACAATGGTAGGCAAACAGCATCCACTACAGCACAAGCTTATAATAAACAATACTTTATTGCACGTTGGATGCTAGTTATTGTTATTGGTATGAACAGGCCTTTAGCAGTCACATGTCATTTTTACTACGTTAAATTACATTATGTCTAACTATAAAGAGTGACCTATACTCACAATATTAAAATGTTGTGCAAATGTGGATCAACTCGATGCAGGAACTGAACTACTGAAGTGAAGACAGTTCATGAGATCCATCTGTTGTTAGATACTGTAGTCTTTTTTTTCCATGTATATGTTCTGATCACAGAAAAACATGACATTGTGTTGCATGTGGACCCAGATGAACAGATGTTTGCACTTGCGATGCAGATAGATGCAAAGAGCACGTAATTTAGATCCATGATATAATGTGTTGTGCACTATACAACCTTTATGGTGAGTCACTGTCAACTGGAAATACACGAAGCGACGTATTAACCATACTGACATTCTTAGATGTTACACATCCAGCCAGCAATGAGCTTCTGACATTTTCAGATCACTACATGTTATTTTCGCATATCTGTCTGAATTTCACTGTACGTCTGAAGCTTATTGAATGCTTTCAACTTCATATACCATGTGTTTGCACTGTGTTTCCATGTGTTTGAGATATTATAAATCAGAGGGTGATGTTTACTGTCACTGGATTCAGTGTGATAGAAAATTAAAATAGTTTAAAAACAGACTTCACACATGTGAAGACTATAAGGAGCCATCATTCATGAACATGTGGGCAAAATGGGAGATCCTTTTCCATTCTGCTCACATTTTCTAATGCAGTGCTGAGCCACAGGCTCTGATGACATCGCTGCCACACTACTGCCCTCTGCTGGTCACATGTGTGTATCGTCCTGAGAGTTGCACCAAACTCCATTAACATTTATGTCCTAAATCCACCCCAAAAAAAAAAAAATCAGAACAGCTTTGTTTTTGTTTCTCATTACTGATAGTATCTTGCATTCCACAGCAAAGAATCAGTTCATTTACCACAATGAAAATGAAAGCGGATCATTACATTTCCAACAAAATTGAAAACAGGAGAAAGAAGTGACTTATTAGAAACATCCTATATTGTAATAACTCACTGCTAGGAAATAACTGTGCGTGTAGCTGTGCTACTGAAGACAATTAATTCAGAGAGAGTGCATTTATTGGGTTTGTACCCACAACTTTGGTATCTAATGATACAAGAAAAAGAAATCAAGGTTGGAAATTTATTCTAACCACAATAAGGGAAAGTAAGGGCTCAGTAATGACATATACTCAGTTCTGCAGTCAATAAGCTTGTTCACAACAATGCAAATGTTTGACAAGAATTTGGACAGATTTTTGCATGCGTCCAGATTTGGACTCATTCAGACCAATGAGTAAAAAATAGCAGATGGGCTGAATGAAAATGCAATTTCACTCCATGACAGTAGGTGGCGCTTGTAGAAAAGCAGAAAATACCCCAGTACATCTTCCATTTCCAGTGTTGGCAAGTCTGCGGTTTTCCGACGGAAATTAAGTTCTTTAACACTGTCACAGCGGGTTGTTTTTCATGTCCGCGAGTTGAAGCATTAATAACATTCGCATGTTATATCCCAATAACGTGAATTTTAGCAGGGGAGCCACGCCAAAGAAATTGGTATTTTACCCCCCGGAATACCCCCTTCCAAAACACGATTGGGCTAGTTTTGGACTAGTTTCAAGTAGCAACTGGGTGGGTTTGGTTATGAAAACCTGGCAACCCTGTCCATTTCTGACACTTGAAGTAAAGAAGAAAGGAAGACAAACAGTATTTGCATCTTTTCAAATACTGGGGAATTTATGCTTTTAAGTGCCACCTACTGTCGGAGATTGGATTTGTTTTCATTCAGTTCATATGCTGTTCACAATTTTGTATAGACCAATTATCGGTTTGTAAACATTCGGAATGCACGTGCAGCATGGTTGCAGAAAACCCCAGAGGGACGGCCTTTACAGCTTGAGAATTACACACATACGGTACAAAATATCTAAATTTGAAAAAATTATAGATTAAATATTGATTAGACGTAATTTTCAAAATGTCACCCAGAGATAAGCACTGTTATTCACTAAAATTGACGTTAGATAGTGGGATAGTCACACAGATCCGAAACAGGGATCATGTTTTTTGTGGGCGAAGCCTATCTGGTGACAAAAAATGACAGTTTTTTAAAGTGGCGGAATATGGAGCCATGTCCAAATAATAAAAAAAAAAATAGATACATTTGATTTTAAATTTTACATTTTTGACTGTATTCTTGCATTATTTCATTATAAGGAAAAACAACTCGTCATTCTCTCTTTTTCCCTCGGCTTAGAATAGGAGCTTATATCCCACACATCTGGCTTTTTTCCCTCAGAATTGACAAACTCACTATTTTTGAGTTAAATTGAATTATAAAGTGCAACTTAGGAGAAATATAAACTTGCATTTGCAAGAAACAAAGTGTTCTAATTGTGAGATTAAATAAACGTTATGTAAAAATGTTAATACTAATAGGTTTAAATAATATTTCATGCTGTAACTGTAGGGCTAATACAGTACATCCCCTATGAACAGCATCTGTGGATATTATGTAAACCTATTGTTTAAATCAAATTTATGCTTTAAAAGTAGAGTAATCATAGCAGTTTTCATCCACAGTATGTACACTTAAACATTTGCATTTAGTTTCAAATGGCATCTCTGACGACAGTGTTCTATAAAAATTATTTGCATTTTGATTTTGACATCAAAAGGCACAAAACCTTTTTTTCTCTTATTCCATGAATTTTACCCGTTTACCTCCACTTGTTACAAGTGTTTCTCTGCAACCACTATGCATGCAGCTGCAAGTGACGTAACTGTGATGTAACTACTCCAAATTGGTCTATTCACTGTGGTGTTTATCAAACACCACCAAATATAAAGTACAGACAAGACCTCTGATATTTAATGTCACTTAGCATTTAGCAGTGTTCATGAGCGCCACCTAGTCATAGCTTTATGTAACAGCAGCAGCTCTGGGCATGTGACCAGAGTATTAACAATCTAAATATTTATTAACAAACAAATGGATGCATCTAAAAATGTTTCTTTTGAATAAATTACTTCAGATTCTTCAAAAAAGTATGTTCAATAAATGTACTACAGTGCATTTGCCATGTTGTCATGTGACTTACCAGTGTCAATGCTTAGCTTCATTGCCTTTCACAAATCCTCTCCCATGGCGTTATGGGATTGTAAAGTATCTGCTAGAAGTGCACTTCAAAATCTTGCCAGAAACTGTAGGTCATCTGGGTTATTTTTATGACTACTGTGAATTACTGGTCACATACTGTTTTTCACCTACTATATAGTAGGGAAGTATGCAATTTCAGACGCCGCCAAAATGTTTATAACCCTGAATTTTTGCACCAAACATTCGTCTTGGTGAGAACTGGCCTTAAGTCACTTATTAAAGCTTGCTGACCCAACATGAGGGACCTGGACTCCATACAGAGAGCACTCTGTCACTAAGAAGCACCATCAAAGCTCTCTTAAACCGTTCCTTCCCCCCAGTGTCTCATGGGATTTTCCCTGCTGTTACTCTGAGTGTGAATGAAATCCCCCTGCTTCTCTGCCATTAGGACTGGCCACAGTCCAGTCAGTCAGTGGGCAATTCATGACTTTCTCTATGCAATGAGCAACTGCTACAAACACATACTGTCAAACTTTTTCATGCTGATTCAGAGTCAAATCATCTGAGTCATGAGAAACATCCAAGATAATAAGACTTCAACAGAAACTTGAATCTTGAAAACTTTATCTCTTGGAAACATTCTAGATTATTTCTCTTTATGCATCCTGCGTTGTGTCCTTCTGACGATGGCCCGGAGAGTCAAAAGTCGCGCGTACTCGTTGCATCTTGATTCAAAGGAGACGTTCCGATGGGAGCGCGGGCAGAGGAGGTTTATTCCATAGGACGATCCAGAAACAGCTGTTTTACCTCTAATTAAAGGAATGTAGCAGGTGTCACCTGCACCCCAACAGTGTGGGGGCACACCTGGTTGAATTAATTTGATCCAAAGTGGTTCAGACAGGGCTGCCTGAGCTCTGGTGTGGCATTCAGACACTCAACACACATTAGGCTCCTCAAACTGAGCACCTGCTTAGCTGGAATTGCAATAGTGTCCTATGCAACAGCAAAAAAGAGGCCTCTATCCTAACCCTGACCGTTGGGACTGTGTTTAGTGAGGTATGGGGGAGGAAAAGCCTGTTTATACCAAGAAGGTCTGGAGAGAGCTATCACTGCCATTTATCTCAATGGTAGTTAACATTCCCATTTATCTCAATGGTAGTTGCGAAGCATGAGCAACAGGAGACCTGCATGGTACTGGTTCATTGACATTCAGTTATTTTTTTTTCTAAATGAGTCATTAATCATGTTAAAGGCATAGTTCAGCCAAAATGGAAATTCTGCCATTTACTCACCCTTAAGTTCCAAACCTGTTCCCATTGACTTTCATAGTTTTTAACACTATAGAAGTCAGTGGGGACCAGCAACTGTTTTACTCTAAAAACACTGGGTTATTTTTTCAACCCAATCGCTGGGCTGAGCCTGTTGGGTCATTATGTTGGGTTATCTTTTCCAGTGCTGAGTAGCTGTTTGGTCAATCTCACTGGCTGAAGAAACAATACTCCCCTTCCCCTCCCTCCAACAAAACAACCTAGAGCGGCTTACTTCAACCCTTCTGTTGGGTTACAGTTGGAGCACAGGTTTTTCATCCTCTTCAGGAGAGAGCCCTCAGCACTGAAAATTTAGTGGACTTCTTCAGTGAAATTATGATTTGTACATGTTTTATTTCATCATACAAATCTTTACTGGGCTGAATATGATTTGATTTTTTGCAACGCAACACAAGGATGAGATGTTAGTTAGCTAAATGTGTCAACAAAGGTAATTTTGCATGATGGAAATGCTTACAGTTGAAATGAACACTAGAGGCAATAAAACTCCAACAACTTTTATTTGTTTATGTGACACTACCCAGATATATGAATTCTGAACAGCTGCAATATGTACTTCAAGCAGCAGAATAAAAACACAGCAATACGTGACTGTACCAATGTAATAAAAACGTGCCACGGTCATGTACTGAATGTGTCTTTTAGCGCCACTCTCTGGACATTTCACTTTGAAACTTCAGAAAAATTGCGCGGTAAGGTACGTAATTACGGTGTTGCAGAAATGTATATGGGCAAATCCAGCGTTATGGATGTGACATATAAATGCTTAGAGAATGTATGTGTTACAAATATACTGAAGCATCTGTTTATTTTTTAATAAATCATTGTTGATAGAGTCTAAACATCAGAAAAAATATCAGTCTATGCACAACTTTTCTATGTTAAAAAAGGGAATTAATCATGTGTTATGGATGTGACAAAAAAGGACACCATTTTTGAGAGACTACATACTTGATAAAATGCACAAACCAGATGCAATAATACCCAACAAATAGAGAAGTGATGGCTCTTCAAAGAACATATGATTGTTACTTTATTTTAATTTTGATGTGTCTATTTATGAGGAATATGTACTGTTATGGATGTGACAAGCCAAAAAATAGCACTTACCAGACTATGGAAAATCATGCACTAAAAATAAAAAACTTTGAGAGACCTCATATGGGTATTTGAACCACCAAATGTTGACATCTGTGCTGTCAGTATAGTAAAAAACTTTGGTAAAAACTTTAGTCTTACTTCAACCCTATTGAAGTAAGACTAAGCTATCCCTTTAACATACACTTTCTTCATCAGTTTGAATGAACTGAATCGACCTTATTTTTGCCGTAAGAGTGGGCATGACCATTTGTAAATTTTATTGGTCTGGCTTCCAGTCTCATCTGCATCCAGCTATTTTAGCTGTACAAAACAGAGTGTTTTGCTGCTTGATATTGCAAATTGGTGTGTCTTACCACATTATTTTAATGTATCATCCTAATTATGAACTCACTGGTTAGTAGTGCAAACAGTTTTACCGTTTACTGCACATTGTACATCAAAATCATTTTACAAAATGTTTTTGTTCATGAATTATAAAAATTTAATTTCGGATAGTGCATTTTCATGTCTATGCTCAAGATAGGGAGTGACAGTTAAAGGGTTAGGGCACTGGTCTTGCCCCCAGACCTGTACTACAGTATAGTTGACTGTTGACAAATATGATGCAGCGCAATAACTCCATAAATGCAGGTATGCCTTAAAATTCAAGATATTGGTGCAAAAAAATGCCCCTGTATGTGTTTTGTCTATTTATATATACCACGCATCACACGGGCTGCAAGAGCAATATAACACGAGTGCTGATTTTGTCCCGATCTCACAAGCTTAAATGTGACTTTATACAACAGTTCAGTAAATAAGTTGATACTGTGTTATATTTAAAACATTATATTGCATTTTTGCCTTATTACCTTTGAAGCCATAGCAGAATTGTTGCGCATCTCCACTGAACATTGTTATTCTTCTCATTATTTCCCTATAGCGGCTAATGAACCGGAAGTCTTTCCTTACTTCTGCATTGAAGAATGAATACGACTTCTGAAAACCCTAAACTTTGCACTGCATTCAACTGCACTCAATATTTTCAATTACATGTGCGTTACACATATTCCAAACAAAACCTCAGTGCATATGCAGTTGCCACGTTTAGAACTGAGAAAGTCAGTGTAATAATGTTACATGAATAATTTCCAATTCGACTGAGCCATCAATCTGATAACTAATAGATATTTCTACATTTAATGCAAAAGTATACTTTACTCATTTGGGTTTGATGTGGTTTTGTAGCTTGTGGTTTTACTAAAATATAGGCCTTGCATTGCAAGTTTATCTGCTAGTGTTAAGTAGACTAGTTTCATGAATGCTATTTTCTCATTTAAAGCTTTCCTTTTTGTGATTTCACAGTGTGTTTAACTTTAGGACCTTCATTTGTCACCTCTGCAGGGCATCTCCCATGTCCATTAGAACAACGGTAGAAGTTTGCAACCCTTAACCTTTAATAGTTTCTACGCATTCATAAATTGCCTTCAAGATGCACAGGGGCACTGCAGTGGTCATTATTTACATTGACAGGCCGCAGCATGGAGGAAGCACCAGGATGCATCCCAACATGGAGGAATGGATTCTATCAAGAATCCAAAAAACCTGTAAGCATACTGACCTTCTTTTGTAGAGGACTAGACAAAAATAAATTAATTAATTAATTAATTAAACAGTCAATTCTGGCACGTGATTAGGATTATCGATGCCCTTGTGTTGTTTTGTCATTGAGTGTGCACTTTGGTGTTAACATCTGCCAGGTGTGTACGCTGTGTCAATTTGTCTGAAATGCAGCCTGAGGAAATGCTGTGCATTCTAGTGCACTGGTTTCTTTTGTGCCACAATAATGCGTTAATTTCATGAGTCAACAGGCTATGACTGGCGGCTTATGTAGAACTAAACAGTGTTTAATTGGATTCTGATCCACGGCAACACAACTGCAGGGCTCTTTGCCTTTTTTTCCCCCTTCCGCTTTTTTTCCAGAGCACCTAGAGCATAATGGAGCCGATTACTTCCCCCCTCTGGTGACTTGGTATTGTGAGCCCATGGGAAGGTGCTGTTTACGGTCACACTTCACATTGCCCTGATGCCCTGGAAAAGAGCCTGGCAGCAGTGCTAATGCTGCTAATGCTGTCGGCTGCTGCACTGGCACTGCGGAGGCCAACTAGGTGTCATGCTGGGATTAACCTTAAATTGATTACGACCACAAAGATCATCTGCTGGCTGACTGACATGCTTAGGACACAGTTTATTTCACAACGCATGAGTGAAAGGTCTTAGAAAAATCAAGGTAAGATTTCAACATTCAACTTTCTACATGCAATCATCTAAAAAGATAACTTTACATGGAGTTCTTGTTTCTTCATTAATCATGTGCACAAATCTACACTATTTTTTTGTTGTTGTTGTTGTTTTTCTTCACATAAGAGCTGGGTGATTACACTCTAAAAACAAAAAAAAAGCTGGGTTATAAACAACCCAGCGACTGGGTTTAAATTAAATGTTTAATGCAACCTTTTGGGTAGTTTTATTTAACTCAACTATTGCTTAAAATTACTATATGACTGGCTTAAATAAACCTAAAATAGGTTCTAAATAAAAAAATAAATAAAACAAAATAAAATAAAATAAAAATCACACATAACAACTAGAGGCATCAGCAATAATCAAAAGGTGAACATTTATTAATAAGCAATTTTTTATTATTATTATTTATTTATTCAACTTAATAAATGTGGTGTTTTATTAAACATATTAATCACTTTAACACATTAACTTAATTAGTTAAGAAAAAAGAACTAATTAAGTTATAAAAATAAAAAAAATAAAAATAAAATATTTTAACACAGTTAACCCTTTAACTGTCACCGTCCTCTCTGTGAGATGCCTATGTTTACTTCACCATATTACAAATAAATTCTAATCTAATCATGACAAACTATATATCGCTGGGAAGGTCTAAGACTCCTCAGTAGATATTTTACCACTCTTTTGTGTTACAAATTATGTAGGAAAAGTAATACATTAATTTATGACAAGAGTGCGCCTCAAAAATCTACATCATAACAGGAGTTCTGACCTTTTTCACAAAAAGACTTTCTTTGTTGCCTTTTCCCTATCACGCAATAGGAATCTTAAGAAATTATATATCAACTGAAAACTTCAAATCTTAAAATTCATCCTTTGAAAACCAATTTAAAATCATTCTCATTTAACACAAAAATAGCTTTACATGATTGTTTGTGGGTATTTTCAAAGTCAAATTTAATTAGATTAAAATTTTTAATAAACTGACAGCCCTAGTAAATTTACAACCTATTTAGGTTCATTTTAAGCAAGAAACATATTTTTAAGCAATAGCTGAGTTTAATAAAACTACCCAGAAAGCTGGGTTAAACATTTAACATTTTTCCCCCAATCAACAGAATCAAAACTACCCAACGAGAAATAAAGGCAAATATTTAGTTGATAAATAAAGCAAAGCATGCTTTTTTTTTTTTACATTTTTTCACTAAATAAAGACAAGAATTATATTTAATAACTCTCATTTAAATGCACTAATAAGTACACTGTAAAAAAAATAATAATAATAAAAAAAAATAAATCACATTCAATTAAATGTTGCATACCATTTTTAACTCGTTTTAAATTGCTATTATATTTCATACATTATTACATACTTAATCCCACAACCATTTTTATCCAGGTGTAGTTTCCTACATATATTTTATTAAAACATTTGACTAAATACTAAAACAGCCATGAATCAAAAAATCTTTAATGATGCAGTTTTTAGGAGACTTAATTACCAAATAAAAATTGCATTAAAATCACGGCAATGGTTACGTGCTTTATTTTATATGAATTTAATATCACAAAATATTATGATACATGACCCAGCCCTAATCCATACAAACCCTTAGCACAACAGAAAATTCAATTTTGTTTTATACATAGGGCTATTTTCCTCTTTCCAGCTCCTCTTTTAGTTTTCCTTTGTTCTCTGCAACTATCCACTATGCAATATCCATTATCCAACATTCGCGAGCTAGCAAGCATTTTTCCCCTCAAAGAATAATAAATTTTTGATGCTGTTATGACTACGGTTAAGGTTAGGTGCAATACAAATACATTATACAAGATGCAATCCCCATATGCTTGTGTACCTCACCCATGTATATCTACAAAATTCAGTGCAGCAATATTTCATACTCATATATACAAATGATAAATTACAACAGACTACATAACAGAAGCCTTGAATTTATAACAGCACACTTGTATTTTTCCATGCTGTTACATGCTGCTGGTAATTGGTGAATAATGTCTCCAGCATCCATTCCATTAATGACCTCTTCAAACTCATTGCAAAGATCTCTTTTTATGAAATATGTTCATCTTCAGCAAAGATTTGGAGCCAACCCCACCACTCCAGGAGGCCAAACTCTGCCCTGCCCTGCTAGAAGAGGCTGAAGCAGAGGAAGGCGAAGTGCTGAAGTGTGCTTGGGAAAACTGCCAGCAGGTGATGTGAGTGCTGACAGCCTACGGACGGGCATCATCATCATCATCGGGCCCTCGACCTTCAACACAACCCCTCCCCTTCCCCTTCCTCCCTACGGTGAGCGCCGCATTTGAATAATACATTCTCCTCTCCAGCCAAGATAATCCAACCTCCTCCCAACCATGGCTAAACAAGTACAGTGTCTGCTCCACAGTGCCATTCATGTTTACTACAGACCCCAACACCAAGTACAAACGAGGCCATGTGCATCAGCAAAAGCACTCAATGCACTTTTTCTTATTAATATTCACCATGACTATTTCATAACATGCTATTGCCACACTTAACACTTCCTAATACAGAACAAATGTCGTAACATTATCTACACTGGAAATTCAGACTGGTTGCACAAGCGGTTGACACAGAATGACTAGAATGAATGTTTAAAACAAAAGTCAGACACGTAAGGCAGACTATGCTGCATGACACCTGAAAAACAGGTCTGGAAAGATCATGTGATCTTAAGCCCTGTTTACAGTAGTGCATTTTCGTTTTAAAACTTCATCTTCATCTACACTGGCGTTTTCTCTGCATTTCAGAAACTATCTCTGTCTACACTACACAACCGAAAACGCATGTCACATGACCATTCATAATGAGCATGATGTTACAGTTTACATGGTCATCAGAGCGAATGTGGGCAGCAATGCCATCAGTTTCAAATGTCTCCATTTTGGTCTGTTTACACTGAAACGCAACGCTGGAGTTTTCATACTAAAACGGGGTCTGCAGCGTTTTCGAAAGTCTCCGCTTTCGAGGGTCGAAAACATCAGAATAGTGTAAACGACAGGCGTAAAAGTAGCAAAAGTTATGCGTTTTAAAACTAAAATGCACTAGTGTAAACGTAGCTTTAGAATGCTCTTTGCAGGTAACAGGTAACATCTTTTCTTTTTCAAAAAAACATTTTTAGAATATGTCTTTCAATATTCGAAACTAAAAATACAGCTTTTTGTTGTTTTCTATTTCTGCTATGGAGGACCAGAAGTGCCACTTAAAAATAAAACAGAAATTAAAAGTAAAAAGTTTAAAATAAAAAAAAAAGTATATTTAAAATGTATATAAATAAATCACTTTTTAAATAGTCAAATTAAAAGTTGTTAAATTTGTGTTTTTAAATGTAGTTTAATAAAACAATTTTTAAAAAGAATTTTTAAATGCATAAATGAATTGTAAATAAATAATTGATCAATTGATTTCTCATTTTATTTTAGTTTATTTATTTCATTTATGTGTATTGAATATTAAACATACATATATATATTGTTTATTATTATATGCCTAATTATTATGAGCCGTTTCAAAATATGAACTAAACCAGCTGCTGGGTTAAATTTTTGCATTCAATTTTTAACCCAAAAGTTGAATTAGTCCATATTTGACCAAAGTTGGGCTGAAACAACCTAGCATTTTAACAAAATAATGTCAAAATAATGTTTTAACAAAATAATGTCATAGTTGAAATGGTCCTCTAAAGACCTCTACAACGAGACCAGTTAAAAAAAAAAATAAATAAATAAAAAAAAAACACATTTTGATTTAGCTACTTTTTCTACTAGTTTACTTTTATGCAACATGATACCAAATAGACAAAAAGATCAATGTATTCATTGAAAATGTCTGTACCTGTAAGAAGCGGAGAAGTCTTTTGTGCAGTTCTTGGTCCAGTCCACAGATCTACAAAATCAAGAGTTATTTCAATTTATCATAAGCATATGAAAGCTATAATAACAAATGCCTTTGAACAAAGCACAAAAACAAATCACCCATAAATCACCATGCCTCGAACCAAATGCTGTATTAACACAGCAGCGCTAAAACAACAATCAATAATTTATTCTGTTTTGCATTTAAGTATATATTATCACACATAATTCACGTCACACGCTGACCTTGTTCACAATCACAGAATCGATCTTCAAGAGACAGACCTTATCAAGGTTGCTTGATTGATTCAAAAAACAGCTCTATTCACGCTGCATGAATTCTTCAGATTCAGACAAGGCACTTAATTATTTGAGAGGGGAAAAAATGCATAAGGGGAAAAAACAATCAATAACAATCTATATGCATACATTTAAATATGGAAAATACCCTAATTTTAATACAAAGGTCTATGCAAGGTCACCAAAATAGCGAGGAATGGAAAGCCCTGATCATGTGATGCGACGTGATGACTCTGTCACTATGCCAAGATTTTACCTTTTATCCAGTATTTGAACTTGATAAGTACTTGGACTGAACTCAAGCTGTGTAGCTCTTACTCAAAAGCACAGGCTTTCTGTCTCACAAAAAGACACAGTGGGACCACAGAAGCACTTCTGCAGTCTGACCTAAGGCCTCCTCCCTGCTATTTTAAATTTTCTGAAGTGTTTCAATGTGCAGATACGTTTTTTCTGTGCATCTACAAAGTGACAGACTTCTGTTTCTTCCACATGTGGAGCTTTAAATCATTACTTTTGTCACAAGAAACTGCTGCATTCACAGAAATATATACATTTATTTTTGATATATTATCAGAGTTTTCCAAAATACATGATACCAGGGTAATACCATGATTTTAGACATTTACTACCATTCCAAAGTTAAGGGTTGGTAACATTTTGTATTGTTTTTGAAGTATTTTTATTTTATCCATCCATAACGCTCTTTTAATTATTTTAGTTAGTTAGTTATATTTCCATCTACCCCTTTCTTCTAATCGTTGAGTATCTGTTGTGGCTTTTTCTTTGAAACTCCATCTAAAGGCCCAGTGTCTGAGAATATTCTCTGATGCAGATGAAGCTGGTGTTTAGTATGTGCTCTTAAATGCAGCTTCCAGCTGAGCACCAGTGAGCGGTCTGTCTTTCAAACTACACATTCTTATATACTCATTCTCTTCTGTTGTGCATCTAGGCCAACGATATTTATTTCTGTGCTGGTTAGATCAAGATTGCCTTCTTATTTTGTATGAAACAGCCTTTTCCCAACAGAACAATAGACTGAAAAGTTTGTAAAGAAACGTTTTTCTTTTTAGTCATTTTAAAATCAAAATTTGACTTGCAAGAAACGCAATACTTCAGCAGTTAAAAAAAAAAGACAAAAAACAAAACCAAAAAAAAAAAACACACATTGTGCTGCAATTTCCACACTTCATTAAACCACATTTTCAACTGTGCTAATAAAAGGTTTCTCTAGAACCATATTAGCATAATAGAATGATTAAAGTAAAAAGGTTTTCTAGTAACCTTGAGCAATGGATGCTGAATGTTTTGCCATCAGTCAAAATTTGAATTTTACAATATATGAACACAGAATTCTAAAATGCATAAAGAAAACAAGCAATAATAATTTATTACAATTATTGAGGGGTATAGTTTTGATCAATTAAATGCTACCTTGGTGAACAGAAGAACTGAAGCATAAAATGAAAATAACAAAAAAAGAAAACATTTCTACAGAAATCATGACAAAGCTTAACTCAGCAAAGATGGAGCTTATCGTCTTTCAACACCCAGCTAGGTTTATCAACAATTATCCCACTGAGTTCGTTCAGAAATCTTCGAGTAATCTTTGATGACGAGCTGACCTTCAAAGACCACACTGCAAAGACAGCATGATCATGCTAGTTTGCATTGCACATCAGGACGACCAGGCCTTTCCTAATGGAGCATGCTGCACAAATTTGGATCTTGGCCCTTGTCATTTCTAGGCTGGACTATTGCAGTGCTGTTCTACATCAAACTTCTACAGATGATATAGAATGCAGCGGCATGACTAGTCTTCAACAAGCTCAAAACAGCATACATCACACCTCTCTTTATCTCTCAGAACTGGCAACCGGTTGCAGCTCGCATCAAGTTAAAGACATTGATGCTTGCTCAGCAGACACGCAACATCATATCATGACCAAAATGAAGTCTTAATTCAACGTCTATTGTCAACGTTAATTTGATGTGCAATACCTTCATCAGATGACATTAATATTTTGTTGTTTTTAGGTTGTGTAACCAAAATTCAACGTTAAGTCAACGTCAAATTGACATCAACCCGATTTTCCAGCCCACTCTCATCGCAATTCATACATATTTTATGAGGTGGCTAATTCAACCTCACTCATACAAATTCATGCGATTTTAGCAAAAACTTACATATTTTACGAGTTGCACAATACGTATGAATTTGCACAAATGACCTACATCTAACCACGCCCCTAAACCCACGCCTCACTGAAATCATACAAATTCGTACAAATTAGCCACCTCGTAAAATACGTACGAATTGGTCATGAGATAGCGTTGGATTTTCACTCCCAACCAAAATGCAACGTTAACCTGATGTTATATTGACGTCCCGTGCCTGCTGGGTTGCATACAGAAGAGCCACGTGCTCCGCCTGCACTCTCCTACTTTCACTCGCTCTCACTTTTCTACATCAGCCTGAGGTCAAAACGTGAGCAACGCCTTGTGCTACAATGTCAGAAATGCAAAAATCCCATTCCAGAATGTTTTCACTCACCGTT
The DNA here is from genome assembly GCA_012976165.1 of Labeo catla. Lineage (NCBI taxonomy): Eukaryota > Metazoa > Chordata > Actinopteri > Cypriniformes > Cyprinidae > Labeo > Labeo catla. The sequence goes on from VONZ01000961.1 coordinate 87,989, forward strand.
GTAATGATCTTCCCACCCACATCTGGATTGCCAGCTGAAAAAAAAAAAATCCTTCCACTTTTTCTTAAATCCTCCGCGTTCTAGCTTGTACTTTTCTGAACAATGTTGGAAACATGGTATTAATAGCGCTTCTTGTATTTATTGCCTCTTTATGATAAATCGTTTGTCGTATTCCTCATTTGTACACACAACTACAACATTGTATGGTTTATTGGAGTTCTTATTATTATAATTTTCCTTACAATACAGCATATAACAATGTAATAGCAACATTGCGCTGTTCGAATCCCGGCCCGTGGACCTTTCCCGATCCCACCCCCATTCTCTCTCCCACTTCGCTTCCTGTCCATCCACACTGTCCTATCCAAATAAAGGCAAAAAAAAATAACATCATCTCAGAGAAGGATTATTTCAAACACTTAAATGAAGTTATGAAGTGAGTTTTTCTACACAGAGCCTTAGTTCACTGAGAAGCTACGCAAACAGCTGTCACTATCACGAACAATTTATTTCGATATCATAATCGCGCAATTAAATCGTCTGTGATAATGAACACAATATAGCATAGCTTTTCAGTGAACTACGGCTTTGTGTACTAAATGCTGCTCCATCTGAAAGCACCTGCTGGAGATTTACTACTGATTACACATCCAGCTTCACTGAAAAAATACGCATGACAATCGCCTTCGATTAATTGTGCAGCCCTAGTAAATTGAGAATGTTCTGGGCACATAAATTGCCATCTAACTGTATTATAGCCCAAAACTTAAATGTAACTCTAAATAACATACAGAGAATGTATTTATATGGAATTATACAGCAAGATTTGCTTAATTTTTGTTCAAGAAAAAAAATTAATACATAATATTTTTATTTACATATTTGTTTCATACATAACACACACACACAATGTAACAACTGCAGTGTGCACCACCATTAAAATCTCATGTAAAACCTCACAGTGCCCCCCTAAACACACTCCTTCACAGATCATCTAGCTGCGCAAACATCTGATTCTTCAACAGCTGGCTCTTTTCCACAGAGCAGTCTGCTCAATGGCCATGGGAGAAATCAAGGGTAAATTAAAAACCAAACAAAGGCTGTCATTTAAGTAACACACAAAACAGACTGCCACATCAACGAGTGTCCTTCCCAATTCTAGCGGTCAATATTTGCACTATATTACCTCCTTTAACTCTTCTGCACCCATGCTTATCTAAAAGATACAGATGTATTACATGTGCAGCATCCAATCAAGTGGCCTAGTTTATAAACAGGCTTGTTGACTCAGCAGCAGAGGGTTATGAACACATCAGCAGAACACAGATAATCACTCTTTTCATTATATTGTGCTGCAACATTTTTTTTTCTTGGGAAATTTAAATATTTCTTGAGGCTTATGGTTTCAGATCATTGTTTAGCCCTTCACAGTGTGCCTCATGAAAGCATATCTGTAACTACTAATGAATTATTTAGTAGCTTCTTGTATTTTACATAAATCAACACAGGGTTAACAAAAGGTCATGCCTGTGATACCCATTTACTAGAAAATATCTATTTTACATATGGAAAATAGGCCTCAGATAAATAAACAATAGTTCTTACAGAAAATACACAAAGGAACACATTGCATGCATGTACCTGAAACAAAGTTGGCTGTTAGGAGTTGCAATCAGGATTTGCCACAGTACTAAAAGTGACAATACAATTATATTCATCTGTCAATTCTTAACAATAATCATGAGACAAAATCATTGTCTATTTACTGTCTAGAAGCTGTAGGCCTACTGGAGCAGTAAACAATAAAGGCCACGGTTTTCCTCCTAATTTGAGGCAATAATTGGAGCAGTAATTCAGTTGTGAAACAGATGTTCTATATTAACAAATTAACATTTAAAACAACTAATAAATAAACTGTTTAGAAATTAAAGGTGTGAGCGATGTGAACGTTACAGAACTTCCGCCGTCGAATAGGCAGGCTTTCTTGGTCGAACCATCGTTATGTTTTACCTGTCAAGTGCTTTTCGGTCTTGTTTTCTCCGTCTTCCGGCTGCTTTTAGCAAGTTTTGTACAAGCCACTGTAAGGAGATGTGAAATGGTGAACATTTTGCACTCTCGGACTAATGAAAGCCGCTTCAAGTTCATCAGTTGCGCTCTAAACTTCCGTTTTCCCGTATATGGACTGTCCGCTGTGAACGCGCAAAATAATTGACAGATTACTTAAAAGTCTTCTGATTGGCTAACAAAAAATCCAACCGCTGTAGTGTTATTATTATTATTATTATTATTTCAGAAGAGTTTTACAGTGATATACACTACCAGTCAAACGTTTTTGAACAGTAAGATTTTTAATGTTTTTTTTTAAAAGAAGTCTCTTCTGCTCACCAAGCCTGCATTTTTTTAAACCAAAGTACAGCAAAAACAGTAAAAATCTGAAATATTTTTACTATTTAAAATAACTGATTTCTATTCGAATATATTTTAAAATGTAATTTATTCCTGTGACCAAAGCTACAGTTTAAACATCATTACTCCAGTCTTCAGTGTCACGTGATCCTTCAGAAATCATTCTAATATGCTGATTTGCATTTATTATTATTATCAATATTTAAAACGGTTGAATACATTTTTTTCAGGATTCTTTGATGAATCAAAAGATCCAAAGATCACGATTTACCTAGCTTTTGTAACACTATACCATTCAAAAGCTTGGTTTTTTCAACCCACCAATTCACTCTCTCAACAAATTAGAATACTTCATAAAACTAATAAAAAAAAAACAGTTTTAGTGAATTGTTGGCCTTCTGGAAAGTATGTTTATTTACTGTATATGTACTCAGTACTTGGTAGGGGCTCCTTTTGCTTTAATTACTGTCTCAATTCGGCGTGACATGGAGGTGATCAGTCTGTGGCACTGCTGAGGTGGTATGGAAGTACAGGTTTCTTTGACAGTGGCCTTCAGCTCATCTGCATTTTTTGGTCTGTTGTTTCTCATTTTCCTCTTGACAATACCCCATATATTCTCTATGGGGTTCAGGTCTGGTGAATTTGCTGGCCGGTCAAGCACACCAACACCATGGTCATTTAACCAGCTTGGTGCTTTTGGCAGTGTGGGCAGGTGCCAAATCCTACTGGGGAATGAAATCAGCATCTTTAAAAAGCTGGTCAGCAGAAGGAAGCATGGAGTGCTCTAAAAGTGCCTTGACCCCAGCCTCAGTCCATTCCTGTGAAGTTCACCCAAATTCTTGAATCGATTTTGCTTGACAAGCCTCTCAAGGCTGTGGTTCTCTTGGTTGTGCATCTTTTTCTTCCACACTTTTTCGTTCCACTCAACTTTCTGTTAACATGCTTGGATACAGCACTCTGTGAGTTGAATTACTGAAATAAATTAACTTTTCCACGGCATTCTAATTTATTGATATATAATATATATATATATATATATATAAAAGAAGACTAAATTAATACTTTTATTTATCAAGAATGCTTTAAATTGATCAAAAGTGATGATAAAGACATTTATAATGTTACAAAAGATTTATATTTCAGATAAATACTGTTCTTCTGAACTTTCTATTCATCAAGGAAACCTGAAAAAATTCTACTCAGCTTTTTTTTTTTGGAGCAGTTCAGTATATTCAAAATATTTCAACATGTTGCTGTTTTTGCTGTACTTTGTATAAAATAAATGCAGGCTTGGTGAGCAGAAGAGACTTAATAAAAAAATAAAAATAAATAAATAAATAAATAAAAAACTTTTGACTGGTAGTGTATTTCATCCTACATATGAAAGTTAACTTTCAGAAAACGTACAGCGTTTAACATCAAATAAATGTAGCAAACACATATAAAATATCCTTCTATTTCTGCATACAAATGTTTTCAATAGACATTACTGCATATTGTGTGTACATCAGTTACCGACTGCAATGAAATAAGGGAACGCGTTCCAGAGCGGAACGTTATTTGTCTTCTGTGTTTCCAGCCGGGCATTAAAACCGGGCACTATACTCAACTGCCTGCATGAGTGCTTTTCGCTTTAATATTTCTCTTTTTAAATCAGTTACATGTTTATGACATAATTAATGCTAGCTGTCTTTTACATCTGTAACAAAAATGACGTGTATTGTTTACCAGTTCGGTATCTCAATACCATGAGCAGTAGAAGTGTCTCTCCCCAAGCAAGTAAACCATTCCTGTGTTCGCTATAGATCAGAAATCAGTTACAAGTGATCTGCAAAAGTTTCTTCATGGCTCCAATCTGGACTGATGTTCGAGCTGTTTTGCCCTCGACGGTGTCTGAATTCCCACTTCATTTCAGTGAAAAGATTGAATTCAGTGTGTTGAAGGTTCTTGAGTTGGCTAGAGATCAGCTGTACAGTGAAACAGATTGCCCAGCTTCTGCTGAAAGAGCTCAGGTCATTATTGATTACTCCTGGGAGAAGCTCAACACTGGAACATGGAGAGATGTGGACAAGGAGTGGAGGAGAGTTTACTCTTACGGTTGCTTATTCAAAGTCTTAAGTTTATGTCATGGAGATCCATCTCAATACAACATCCAAGAGGCTATTAAAACATGTGACATGGGTTTGTTAATGGGAGCAGCCATCATGGACAACATCCTGCAAAGGCTTGTTGGTGTCTTAAGAAATAAAATGAAAATAAAGAGTCCAAACAAAGCAGAGAAGAGTGAAGAACCCTGTTCAAAGGTAAAGTCATTTCTCATAAAAGCAAGAAATGTAAATATTTTTAATATAATATGTTTTTGCAATTTTAATGTATATGTGGTTTTTATATTTCTATTTAGCTTTGATTTTTTTTTTCTTGTAGTAATTTAACATACTTTTTTCCCTTGTATGTTATTATTTTCCAACAAAAAGCATTTATGAAATTATATCGTATTTTGTTGTAATTATAATCTGTGCGTAATTATAATAATTCCATAATTTTCAGCTATTATTACAAATTGTCTTTGTAAAGAAACCTTAACATTTGATAATATTTGTGTGAATTTATTTAATTAAAATATTTAAAAAGAAATAATTCGTTTTTAATTAAAAAAAAATGTAAAATTATACTTTTACAAATATATTTTACATTTTATATTATTATTATTTAAAATTATAAAACTTAATTTTTGTGTTGGAATCAGTGAAAATGTTGGCAGGGCAAGTCGAATTTAATTTAATTTAATTGTATTTATTTATTTATTTTTGAGTAAGGTTTGGCCTAAGGTTTTGTCCTATTTTACTAAATCATGTCATCCTATAATTTATGAAAATAGGACGTGTCATCTAATAGCTCATTCAGCTGTACATTATTCACTCATAAAGCTTTTCTTAAACAGAAAATGAAACTGAACTGTGTCTCTGAGCCTGTAATAAACTCTGCACAAGCAGTGCCTAGGATTCAGTGTCCATCCCTGCAGTGCTTCAGATCAGATTTCCTGGATCCTCAGAAGCCTGTGATTATAGAGGGAATAACTGATCACTGGCCGGCCTTCACAGAGCATCCATGGAGGTACTGAAAAATAGGCATTATTATATTTTATCTTCTGAAACATCTGCAGACTGCCATACTGTACACTCTCTCTAAGCATAGACTACTTACGAACTATCGCTGGCTGCCGGACGGTACCTATTGAAGTGGGATCCAAGTACACAGATGAAGAGTGGTCACAAAAGCTCATTACAGTAAATGACTTCATAGACCGCTACATTATAGGAACAGTAAGAATCATTTCAGTTTCACTTCATTGCAGCATATAGTGTTTTAGTTTTTTGCCTAGAAAAGCTGTAAACCACAGAAGCCTGTTTCCACTGAATACAAAATAAAAACAGGCAATTGTGACTTTCTTTCTCAGAATTGCATGATAAAAACTTGCAATTCTGACTTTATTTCTCAGAATTGTGATATGAACTTGCAATTGGTTAGATATAAATTGACAATTCTGTCTTTTTTCTCAGAATTGCAAGATATAAACTCACAATTGCGAGAAATAAAGTTAGAATTGCAAGTATCGTGGAGCATCAAGAGGCACTGGCACTGATCCGAATGTGAGGGGATTGAATAGATAAAAAAAATCACAATTCTTTTCACAAATGCGGGTTTCTTTTTCTCGCAATTGCAAGTTTTTATCTCACAAATAATTTTTTTTTTCTAAAATTCAACATTTTTATCTCAGAATTGCATGATATAAACTTACAGTTGCAAGTTATAAGGTCAGAAGTTTGTATCTCACAATTCAGACTTTTTTTCTCGTAATTGTGAGTTTATATCTTGCAATTCTGACTTTTTTTTTCCTTAAAATTGTGAATTCTGAGGGAAAAAAGTCAGATTTGCGAGTTTATATCTTCCAGTTCTGAGAAAAAAAGTCAGAATTGTGAGATAAAAAGTTGCTATTACCTTTTCTTATTTCTTACGCAGTGGCGGAAATGGGTTTCCATAGTAAACTGTCTATAATTGTTATTTTTGGTTATTTTCTTATAGGCAGAGGATGGAGTGGGATATCTGGCTCAGCATCAGTTGTTTGATCAGGTCAGTTGCATTTCTTTTTGGTGACACTACAGGACCAGAATCTACATACTCTACCTTTTAAAGGAATAGTTCACCCAAAAATGAATTTTTGCAACCTATAAATTACTGAGTATACTTTTAACATGAGTAAGTTAAAGGAACAGTTCACCTAAACAATAACATTTGCTGAAAATGTACTCCCACTCAGGCCATCCAAGAGGCAGATGAGTTTGTTTTTTCATCAAAACAGATTTTGAGAAATTTAGCATTACATCACTTGCTCAGCAATGAATCCTGCAGTGAATGGGTGCCATCAGAGTCCAAACAGCTAAGAAAAACATCACAATAATTCACAAGTAATCCACATGACTTCACTTGTGAAGTGAATAGCTGCATGTTTGTATGAAACATCCGTAAGGCGTTTTTTCATTTAACCGTTTTTAACAATTGCTTCTGGTTTAATAATAATGCTAAACCATAATAACACTTCATCCAGTGAAAAAGTCCATCCAAAAGTCCATCTTACATCAAAATACACCAACATGTTTGTTTAGGACTGTTTTTCACCTGTAAACGCTGTTAGATCTGTGCGTATTTCTCACCTGATTCAGACAAGATGGCTTTTTCACTGAAGAAATCAGCATTATAGATTTATTTATTTTAACCAGAAGTATCGGTTTCTAGTTAAAAACAAACCTTTGGATTACTTACATTCCTTGTGGATTATTGTGATGTGACTCTCATTCTGATGGCACCCATTGACTGCAAAGAATTCGTTGGTGAGCAAGTAACGTAATGCTAATTTTCTTCAAATCTGTTCCAATCAAGAAACAAACTCCTCTACATTTTAGATGGCCTTAATTTTCATCATGCTTTCATTTTGGGTGTACTATTTCTTTAATTTTCTCATAATACTGCTAAAGTCCACTCAGTAATTTTAGGTTGTGCTATGGCAGCTTTCTTAGACTTGGAATTCTTAGAACTAACGGATGTAGCATCATGCAAAACCAGTAGCAGTAACTTTGGCTGTTGTTCATCCTGATAGGTTCCAGAGCTGAAAGAAGATATTCGCATCCCAGACTATTGTTGTCTTGGAGAGGGAGATGAGGATGACATTACAATTAATGCCTGGTTTGGGCCTGGAGGGACTGTGTCTCCTCTCCATCAGGATCCTCAACAGAATTTTTTGGCACAGGTAAACAAGAGACAAATGGTTCATTTGGCATTGAAAAGGCAAGGCTTTTGTTCCCCCTGTTTCATTGCATTCTGGTTTTGTTTTTGGATGTCAGGTGGTTGGAAGGAAATACATTCGGCTCTACAGCCCAGATGAAACAAAAAATCTCTATCCGCATCAGTCACAGCTACTGCACAACACCAGTCAGGTAGAAGACTTAATTTGTGACAGCAAGTTTCTTGTTCTTATAGTGTTTTAAAAATTAAAAATTTATAAAAAAAAAAAATTATAAAAAAAAAAAACATGAGATTGTTTTACCACCACTAGGTGGAAGTGGAGAATCCAGACCTGGTGAAGTTCCCAGACTTCTCTAAAGCCTCATATCAGGAGTGTGTTCTCCAGCCCAGAGATGTCCTCTTCATCCCTCAACAGCACTGGCATTATGTGCGCTCTCTAGAGCTCAGCTTTTCTGTCAGTTTTTGGTGGTCCTGATTTGTACAGAATAAAACACAATGGCCAGTGTGTGCTGTCGATTTTTGTATTCTTTTTTCTGTACAAATGCCAAATTTGTTATCGGTTTTAGGCTGTGTAACATTACAATGGTCAGAAATTAATGAGGGCTTGTGGCACAAATGCCACCAAAATGAACAAAAATGCTTCATAAATTCAAAACAAAGTAGGGTCATTCTGTGTCAACTCAACCAGAGGTCCCTCCCCGGCTCAAATTTTCCACTATTAATCAACTATTTTGTAGAGGGAGAGCAAAATGGCAATTTTCACCTGAGATTCAGAGTCAAGTTACAGGGGGTAAAAATGACTTCAGAAAGATGGCAGCAACATAATGTTAGCGTTACAAAGAGATTGGTAGTTCTATTAGTAAAATCTGTTGACTTTTGCAATCTTTGTTGCATAATTCTGTGCCAATGGTGACCTTTCAAAAACGGGGAAACGGCACTTTTCAAGTTTTTCTCCAAAGTTTGCATGCCTGTGACTCAAGAAGTATTCAAGATATCTTCATGCCATTTTAGATATTGGGTCTTAAACTTTCCGTTTGCCCTGTGAGATTTGGTTCCAGAGATGTTGGAATGTCAATATGGCTATAAATTGTTAAAATGTATGCATTTTCAGTGATCAGAAAAACCAAATGTGGGTTGAAGAAATATGATGCTTAATTTCTTTTAAAGAGGAATGTCTGAAGACCAAATAATCTTGAAACTAGAGATGTATCTTGTTTCCGTCTGTCAAGACAACTGCATTGAACATACCTAAGTGCCATAAATATACTTTTTCCAAAGTTTGCGTGCCTATAACTCAAAAAGTATTAAAGATATTGCAATATGATTTTAGATTCTAGTGGTTAATCAACTTTATTTTGGGATCTTCATTTTCAAGGCCCTGATGCCATTCAGTCCCTGAGTTAAAGAAGTCCACTTCCAAAACAAAGAATCACATATAATGTACTCACCCCCTTGTCATCCAAGATGTTCATGTCTTTCTTTCTTCAGTTGTAAAGAAATTGTTTTTTGAGGAAAACCTTTCAGGATTTTTCTCCATATAATGGACTTATATGGTGCCCCGAGTTTGAACTTCCAAAATGCAGTTTAAATGAGGCTTCAAATGATCCCAAATGCGGTTGTAAACGATCCCAGCCGAGGGTCTTATCTAGCATAACGGTTATTTTCATTAAAATAATACAATTTAAATACTTCTTAATCTCAAATGCTCGTCTTGCTTTGCGCTGCATGAACTCTGTGTATTTTTGTTTGACTTTAAAAAGTTCAAAATCGCAGTCCATTATATGGAGAAAAATGCTGAAATGTTTTCCTCAAAAAACAATTTCTTTACGACTGAAGAAAAAAAAAGACATGAACGTCTTGGATGACAAAGGGGTGAGTACATTATATGTGAATCTTTGTTTTGGAAGTGGACTTCTCCTTTAAGGGGATCTCAATGAGGCTCCATGTCCAGATTGTTGAATATTACCCATTTTCAGTGGTCGAAAACCAAATGATGGTCACTTTATATACAGCTGAAACTTTTATTTAAAGAACAATGTCTGAAAAATAAATAATGTTGAAACTAGAATTGTATTTACACATTCTGCCATTACAGAGGAAAGATAAATATTAACATGAAATTTGTTTCATGGAACTGTAATTTCTGGTAGCCTAAAGGCAGAAGTGTTCCTTTATGGGTTGAGAAAATTCTCCTACTTCTAAAGCTAAACGAACAACTTAAAACCTTGGATTTGCATGAAAATGAACAAAAAACACACAAAAGCTGTTGTGCTGAGCACATGAAAAGTTGACATTTTAGAGATACGCTACAAATGATCTTATAGAATATGATGCTTTTCTATAGAATAAACTACCCAACAGTATATGAAGTAGTATCTACAGCAGACAGGGACCATTTGTGTGTTGTGACCATTTTGTGAGTCCATTTGGATAAACGTGTCTGCTAAATGATTAAATTTAAATGTTCGGATAATTTATCCGAAGCAGCAATGTACAAGTATTTCTGTGTAACTTGAATTCGTGGTCTTGGTTTGCCACATCACTCTCTACAGGTTCTCTTCAGTTTTGCTACAGGAACAGAATGTAGGGAACTAAATTATATGGTTACCTGCATTTAGTTGCAACACTTCAAAATTTGCTAAATAACTTGAGGAAGTAATCTCTTTTTAATTTCTTTTGAAAAGAGATCTGAACAGAGATCTGAACAGTGTTCTTCTGAATGTTTATTTTATTTTTATCTTAGCAAATGTACAAAATGCTATAAATTCGACAGAGACAGCTATGTTTCCAAACAAGAGCAAATTAATTTTATTTACATAAACTCTTTGCTCTTGAATCAGAATTCCAACAAAAATAATGTGAAATTGATAAACAACCTATTCAATAACAATTCTTTATTAATAGAAAATACATGTAAAAAAAAAACGTTAAACTCCTAAGAGAATGTACTTGGAAAATCCTCATTAATGGTCAAAAGGCCAGCTGCATCGATTGATCAAAATGCTTTGAGATTACAACCTTCTTGACCGGCGTGACGACGTGGGAGCGGTGTTCTCTTTGGATGATGAAGGCAGATTTTGTGAACTCTGTGACTGGGAACGCTGCATTTCTGCAAATTAGAAAAAGGAAACAGGAAATCGTTGGAATCTAAAGCCTTTTGAAGTAAACAACTAAAACAGTTCATATGAAATCTTAAATCAGTGGAGCGACATTAATGAAAACCAGTTAACCTGGAATCTCATGAGGCCAGAATTCACTGCATTCCGGGCAACGTGGGTCACTGCGCGCTCTAAAATATCTGGCAACACACGGGAAGTGTATCTTGATTCCACAAACTGGGTTTTCACACACCTGGGACTAAATGTAAAAGAAAAATTCTTGTTTGTTTGCAGTTTACTCTGTTTGAAAATCACATTAATATTAATATCACCAAGTCAATTCTGTAGAAATAACAAATAAGCTAAACAGAAAACAACATGAGGGTGTTGAAATTACGACTTTTTGGTGAATAATTCCTACTTGTGGTTCAATTTATATGATGAAAATCTAAACCCTGGATTTACTTGGCAAATAAAAGTTCACGACTCATGTTCATGTCTTTACCTGCAGGGCAATGTTGTGGCACACGTGACACACTTTGATGAGGTCTTGGTAGATTGTGCGCATATACTGTTCCATCTCCACAATACAGCGCACACTTAGAGTGTATTCACCATCTTTCTAAAGAAGGAAAACAAAAGAACAAATAAATAAAAAAATATCTAATTGCTTTTGGAGGTAGCGACTAGTAAGGTATTTATAATACCTTCCAAATTCCTATTTATAATAAAGTCCAATATATGAGAAAAAAAACCCATTTTAAAATGAATACCTCATTTAACCATTTGTCCTGGACGAATTTGTTTAAGACAAGCTCTGTTTCTTTTTTCTTCAGCTTCTTTGTCAGGAGGCTGTCGGCACAATTTAAAATATCGGTGGAGGAGGCAGAACCACTCTCAGAGTCTACAATCAGATCCATCTGAACACAGAGACAAAATGTTGAGAGATATTATGAAAACAAAGCATGATTTTTCCATATAAATATAATTTATTTGCTGTGAATTTACCGTTTTTCTGAATAATTCCAGTTCATTGTCTGCATAATCGGATGCCATTCTTGTTATGTCCGTCTCTGTCATGTTTACCTGAATAACAGATGTATTTGTCATTTCTGTTTTGACTTAAAAATAGACATATTTATCAAACACATACATATGATAGAATACTAATATAATTATTAACTAATTAATAGTACCGTTGAGGCCAAAAGTTTGCATCCCCCTTTCAGAATCATTAAAAATTTTAATTATTTTACCAAAATAAAAGGTATCATACAAAATGCATGTTATTCTACTGACCTGAATAAGATATTTCACATAAAGGACGTTTACATATAGTCCACAAGAGAAAATAATAACTGAATTTATAAAAATGACCCGGTTTAAAAGTTCACATACACTTGATTTCTAATACTGTGTTGTTACCGGAATGATCCACAGCTGTGTTTTTTTTTTTGTTTAGTAATAGTTGTTCATGAGTCCCTTGTTTGTCCTTACTAGTTAAACTGCCTGCTGTTCTTCAGAAAAATCCTTCAGGTCCAACAAATTCTTTGGTTTTCCAGCATTTTTGTGCATTTGAACCCTTTCCAACAATGACTGTATGATTTTGCAATCCATCTTTTTAGACTCATACGCAAGTAATGATGCAAGCTCACTGATGCTCCAGAAGGAAAAACAATGCATTAAGAGCCAGTGGGTGAAAACTTTTGAACAGAATGGAGATGTGTACATTTTTCTTATTTTGCCTACATTTTTTTTTTCATTTAGTACTGCCCTTCAGAGGCTGCAGAAGATACTTGCATGTTTCCCAGAAGACAAGTTTAATTTACCCTGATCTTTAAATTCCAAAAGTTTTCACCCCCCAGCTTCTTAATACATGGGGCTTTCTTTCTGGAGCATCAGTGACTGTTTGAACCTTCTGTAATAGTTGCATATGAGTCTCTCAGTTGTCCTCAGTGTGAAAAGATGAATCTCAAAAACATACAGAACATACAGTCATTGTTGAAAAGAGTTCAAATACACAAAATGCTGGCAAACCAACAAATTTGTGGGACCAGAAGGATTTTTCTGAAGAACACCAGGCACTTTAACTGTTCAGGTCAAACGAGGGACTCATCAACAACTATCACTAAACAAAAAAACACAGCTGTGGATCATTCATGTAACAACACAGTATTAAGAATCAAGCGTATGTAAACTTTTGAACAGGGTCATTTTTATAAATTCAACTATTATTTTCTTCTGTGGACTATATGTAAACATTTTATTTATTCAGGTCAGTACCAAATAAACAATAAAATGCATTTTGTATGATCCTTCTTATTTTGGTAAAATATTAACATTTTTAATGACTCTGAAGGGAGGTGCAAACTTTTGACCTCAGCTGTATACAAAAACAGATTTCAACTAACCAAGGCATAATACTCAAGTCCATCCTCTTCAGACATGCCTTTCCTGATCTGCATGAACAAGGACTGAAGTTGAGCATTGATGATATTAATGAACTCATCTAATCTGTCGGCCACGTAGTGTGCTAGAAAGGCAAGATAGATGCATAATTCAAACAGGACACCTATGTACGACTGATATACAATTTCCAGTTCTGAGACAGAATAAATTTTGGTAAAGAATAAATAATATTTTTTTTGTTTTGTTTTTTACATTTCGCAAAATAGTTATTACATAAATACATGATCCAACAGGATTTGGCTAAATTGCTTCATACCTCCATGGGTCTCACAGCAGTGTCTGTGTAGTGCTACGGCCTGAGATGCACTGATGATGCCATTGCTCATCATCGTCTGCAAGAAGCGCTTGTGACTGTCTCCCATTGGTCGAGACATTTTGCTTAATGTTCGCTTGAGCTGAAAAAGACATTTCTTGATAAAGTTCCTCAAATTCATCAATACTGAGCAGGCAAATATGAGCAAAAGGCAAACCATTATGTATTACCAAGACAATATTTAACAAGTTTTAAACAACAGTTATAATAGTATCAGCTAACAATAGTTGTATCAATGTCTTGCTGAATCTTAGATTCCACACACATTTCCAGGGTGTTCATACACTACCAGTCAAAATTGTTTGAACAGTAAGATTTTTAAAAGAATTTTTTTAAAGAAGTCTCTTCTGCTCACAAAGCCTGCATTTATTTGATCCAAAATACAGCAAAAGCAGTAATTTTGTGAAATATTTTGTACTATTAAAATAACTGCTTTCTATTTTAATATATTTTACAATGTAATTTTATACCTGTGATCAAAGCTAAATTTTCAGCACCATTACCCCAATCTTCAGTGTCACATGATCCTTCAGAAATCATTCTAATACGCTCATTTGCGATTCAAGAAACATTTTTAATTAATATTAATATTAATATTTAAAACAAACAATTATTTGATGAATAGAAAGATGCAAAGATCAGCATTTATCTGAAAAAAAATAACCTTTTGTAACATTATACACTATACCATTCAAAAGCTTGGAATGCTTTAAACTGAGAAAAAGTTATGATAAAGAGTCAAGACATTTATGTTACAAAAGATTTCTATTTCAGATAAATTCTGTTCTTCTGAACTTTCTATTCATCAAACAAACCTAATCTAAATCTACTCAGCTGTTATAACATAATAATATCAACCAAATTTCAAAAACTTTTTTTCAACTGTTTTTTTTTTTTCAAATTTTTGATTTTGTTAATATTTTTCCTGAAGAAAGATACACATGCATAGCGATGAAAGCCAAAATATTAAATCTCACGGAACTAATATTTACTGAGTAATCCACTATTTTGTTAAGGGAGGTCAAAATGGTCATTTTCACCTGAAATTCAGTCAAGCTAGAGGGGGGTAAAATGATTTCAGAAATATGGCAGCATCTTAAAGTTATCTTTACACAAGAGATTAGTAGTTTTGTTAGTAAAATCTGTTGACTTTAGCAATTTTTGTTGCATTATGTGTTAATGGTGACCATTAAAAAAAGGGGAAACAGCACTTTTCAAGTTTTATATGTAAGCATGCCTTAAAGCATTTATATGTAGTGCAAGTTTGCATGCCTGTAACTGAATAAGTATTAAAGTTATCATAATGCCCTTTTAGATATTGGGTCTTAACAAACTTTCCTTTTGGCTTATTTATTTTTAATGCGCTATGAGATTCGGTTCCAGAGATACTGGAATATCAATATGGCTCCAGGAGTAAATCGTTAAAATGTACACTTTTTCAGTGGTCGATAACCAAATGTGGGTCAGTTTGCAAAAACATGAGACTTCTTTTCTTTTAAAGAGCAATGTCTGCAGAACAAATAATGTCAAAATTAGAGATGTATCTCGTTTCTTATATGGGGATCTTAGTGAGGATTAATTTTCGGATTGTAGAATTTTGCACATTTTCAGTGGTTGAAAACAAAATGTTGGTCACTTTGTATGCAGCTGATTCTTATTTTATTTAAAGAACAATGATCAAAGAAGAAATAATGTTGAAATTAGAATTGTATCTTGTTTTATGTCAAAACAATTGCATAGAACATACCTGTTTGAGTCCCATAAGTATTCTTCTTCCAAAATATGTGTGACTGTAACTCAAGAAGTATTACAGTTATCTTATTAGAGTTTCAGATTCTGGTTCTTAAGAAACTTTTCTTCTGAAATATTTATTTTTAAGGCCCTGTGAGGTTTAATTCCAGAGATAATGTAGTTTTGTGTTTATTTAGTCATTACTGTTTAATATGCAAATAATAACAGTAACCCAGGGATTGTACAGTGTGACACGTCAGATTATGAATGACCATGATTAATTATTAGCTCTAGGTAAAGTATAAACTGTGTGAAATGTAAAATAAGGTTACCCAGGATTCAATTTTGCTAACGTTTAGAATTACCCAGTGTTCATTATTTAAAGTGTTAAATGTTTGAAGTACTATCAGTGTTTCTGCCAAATGTGCTCTTTAGCATTGGATACTGCTTGATCTAGAACGATGCTTCATATTTTAACAATAAACAATAAAAAAAGAAAAAGAAATTCTAATAATTAATCCAGTTGAGGCAAATCTTGTTTTATTGTTCTGAATGCAATGTGTGATGAAAGCAGCCACACTTCCCTATGAGGTGTGGGATTTGTTTTAAAAATGTTACAATACTGCATGTTTAAACTCTTGGTAGTCTCAGAAGCTGTTAAAATTGTAGTACTCAGACAGGTATGTTCTATGCAGTTGTTTTAATAGAGGGAAACAAGATAAAATTCTAATTTCAACATTATTTCTTCTTCAGACACTCTTCTTTAAATAAAATAAGCATCGGGTGCATACAAAGTGGCCAACATTTGGTTTTCAACCACTGAAAATGGGTAGCATTCAACAATCTGGACATGGAGCCTCACTGAGATCCCCATATCTCTGGTACCGAATGATGTAGGGCCTTGAAAATTATGATTACAAGTTTATTAACAACTAGAATTTAAAATCATATTGAGATATTTTATTACTTCTTGAGTTATAGGCATGCAAACCTTGGAAAAAGAACATTTATGGTACTCAGACTGGTATGTTCAATACGGTTGTCCTGAAAGAATGAAATGAGATACATCTCCAGTTTCAAGATTTTTTGTTCTTTAGACATTCCTCTTTAAAAGAAAAGAAGTGTCATATTTTTTTTCAAACTGACCCACATGGTTTTTGACCACTGGAAATGTGTGCATTTTAATGATTTACTCCTGGAGCCATATTGAGATTTCAATATCTCTGCAACCGAATATCATAGGGCATTAAAAATAAAGATACCCAAAAGGAAAGTTTGTTAATAACCAATATCTAAAAGGGCATTAAGATATATTTAATACTTCTTGAGTTACAGGCATGCAATCTTTGGAGAAAAACTTGAAAAGTGCTGTTTCCCCGTTTTTGAATGGTCACCATTAACACATAATGCAATGAAGATTGCAAAACTCAACAGATTTTGCTAATAGAACTACCAATCTCTGTGTAAAAATAGTGGATTGATTACTCAGTAAATATTCATCCGTGACATTTAATATTTTGGCTTTCATCACTATACATGTGTATCTTTCTTCAGAAAAAAATCTAAAATTTGAGCCGGGGACCTCTGGTTCGGTACCCATTTGCATAACGGAATGACGCAAATGTTTTTGAGTAGCAAATCAGAATATTACAATGATTTCTGAAGGATCATGTGACTGGAGTAATGATGCTAAAAATTCAGCTTTGAAATCACAGGAATAAATTAAATTTTACAATAAATTAAAATAGAAAGTTCTTTTAAATAGTAAAAATATTTCACATTTTTTCTGTTTTCCTTGTACTTTGGACCAAATAAATGCAGGCTTGGAGAGTAAAAGAGACTTCTTTAAACATTAAAAATCTTACTGTTCAAAAACTTCTTCCTTGCAAGTACACGTGTTAAAGAACCATTCACTAGCGTGACCATGTGCCCTCTTCTTCCTAGCCTTGATTTCTAAATTGCCTAAAATGTCCATGATTTGGCTTTGTTTTCCAATCATTTTCAGACTTGCTGAAGATGATGACTGAAAAGCAGTTTGACCAACAGCATTCAGGCATTGTACACAATTTGACAACAGCCAAAGCAATGCAAATGCGTGTACATATAATGTAAATGTTACGTCATTATGAAAACAAAACAAAACCCAGACATTTTAGGCAATTTCGAAATCCCAGGCAGGACTTGTCCCAGAAAAAACAGCACATATGTTCACACTACTATCCACCAGTGCGTGTTTATCATCACCCTGCTTGTAGCTTTAACCGGATGTTACGTTTGTAGGTGTCCGTCTATAAATAACTACAGCCTTTCGGGTCCCGGTAAAGTATAGTGGTAATATACACTGTAAAATAACATTTCTAAGTTGTAAATAAACAGATTATTGGAGTATGTTTTACAAGAAAACACTATTTTCGACGATCTACTTCAAAATGTCACGGTTAATTCAATGTGTCAGTTTGCTGTTTCTTTGTAATTATTTGTTAACTTTACTAGGAATTACAGTTCCTAGCTACTTTTCAAGTAAACCATGCTCAGTTTTTTTCCAGTGTATGGTTACATGCAAACATGCGGTTGTTTTACCGGACGAATGTACAAAAATACTACAAGCCACAAGCTCAGTTGCACAACAGCATTCAAAGACCAACATTGTAGTCTGACCGAAACAGGTTTGTATTTAAAACATGTTGTGGAGTGCTGCTTCTCACATACCTGTTTTTAATGTACTGCCGTGCTGTCAATTCGTGTAACATTCGCGCGTTCGCACTAGAAACAATACTTCCGGTCACGTGGTCTGATCCAGTCAGAAGGTTCCTACCCGGTGTACAATTCATCGTACACACTTAGCAGGGGATCTCTGGAGAAGTTTACTTCACTTGACAAAATTCGTTTACAAAATTCGATACAAATCAAACACGATGGATAACACTTGTATATGACGTAATGTGCGCTATAGCAATTGATTTATGTAATAATCATATTTTAATATTTACACTGAAAATCACCCAAAATTGTATGCTTGACCAAAAATATAAATAAATCCAGCTGAAATTAGTCAGTATATAATTCAGACAAAACTACTGCGACTACCCAGCAAACACAGAACGTTCCCCTAACGTTCCACTATGGTTCCTGTTTGGTTATTTTTTTGGGAACCAAATGGGAATGTTCTAGGAACGTTCTCTGTAGGTTTTCTTTTTAATAACCTACAGGGAACATTCCCAAAACTTCCTCAATACGACATGTTACATCAAATTAAGCGTGCGTTTGTCATTATACTATACTGCCTATAATTACTGGTGTAGTAGGCTATACACTGGTGTTTGTAGATTTTTTTATGGTGTATGTGCTGTGTTTCTCATATATGTGTTTATATAGGATCCTAAGCATCAAAACTGCCTGTTTTGATATGGAATACACTTGACTGGTATCTAACAAAATGTAGAGAAACACAGCACATACACCATAAAAACAAATCTAAACAGGAACAATAAAACAGAAACAGAAGGGAAAGCACAAATATCAAGGATAGTTCACCCCCAAAATGCAGGAAATTTACTCATGCTCAAGCTATCCAAGATGTAGATGAGTTGTTTCTTTATTGCGTGTCAGTCTTGCTCACCAATGAATCATCTGCAGTGAATAGGTGCCGTCATAGTAAGAGTTCAAAATCACAATAATCACTGGAGAAAGCAATTTTATAGGCTAGATATAGAACTCATATTTAGTTTGGAAGCAACAGTTTAAAGTTAAAAATGTCTTATGTATTTGTATATATGTTTCTTACAGATGTATTTGTATTACAAGCACACAGCCTTTTGTTTAAGATTTAATTTAATTCATGAAGTCATGGATTATTGTTATCTTTTTATCGGCTATTTGGAGACTCCTTCTCTCATTCGTACTGTCATAGCAGTGTTGGGGTTAACGCATTACAAGTAACGCAAGTTACGTAATCAGATTACTTTTTTTCAAGTAATGAGTAAAGTAATGCATTATGTCACGCCTGTTTATTGCCCCCTGCTGGCTTTGCTGTAAGTGCAATTGCTGGCTGGGCAACAGGTGACATTAATCACTGATTAAGCCTCTGGGATGGTATGTCTTTTGGTTGGTCTCTCTCAGGTGTTGCGTTTGCTTGTGTGTTTTTTTTTTCCTCCCTCTTCTTAGTTTTCCCATTAAATACTCGCGCGTGTATAATTTTATTTTACACCCCTAGACGTCTAGTTTGTTATGTAACTTTTTTTCTCATTTTGGCAAATAAATGGAGTTTTCCCCAAAATGTGGTGTTGAGCCAGCCGTAACACATTACTTTTTAATCGATAAGAAAAAAACCTGAGTTACTTTTTCAAATAAGTAACACCAGTTACTTTTTTTCCCCATTTATTGACTGACAGCTCTCCTTTTGCCATTTTGAGAGAAATCAGAATTAACTGCACAGAACAGTGAAATGCAAACTCAGAGTGTGACACATCCAGTTTCATTAACCAAAGTCTTTGCTGCTGACCTTCGGTGATTGTTTAATCATACTACAGTTTTTCTCTGTCGCTTTGGTGCATTTCTCAAATCTGAAATGAAATTCTCAAAACTACTTGTTCAACCTCAGAATCATCTAGTCACTTGTGCACATCATAATAGCAGTTTCTCATTCTTTTGAACAAGTTGCGATTGCTTTGGTACATTCATGCAATTGATTATGTACATTTGTCTGCGTTTTCCTACATTATCAGTTGCTAGTGTCATGTTGCTCAAAATGTATTATATAGTTCTCTGTACAATAGTCTTACCCCTCAAAACATTTAGTCATTAGTTCATCGTATAAGTCATTACATGCAAAATGGTTGATGTAGTTGTCATAAACTGTCAAGTATATTTTCTACACATTCCTGTTAGTCTATTTGTAAATTTGCCATGCTTTGTGTAGATGAATCTTGACCTTCACTAATAAGGGAATGTAGATTAACCAATAACAAACCAGTTCTCTGAAATTCCTCATAGAGTGCTGTATGCAAAAGCAAGGGGTGATTCCTGTGTTTGCCTTTCTAATTTTGTATTTTCGCTTTTGTGCATCTGCCATGTACAAACGTCTGACAGACATCTGTAAGGTATCAGTTTTACATACAGTCTAAAACATAAACATCTTACAGTAAAGACATCTAATACAAGTCTATTGGACACCTGGTAGGAAACGTGCAGATAAGCGAACACTCTAAAAAATAAATCTTGCAGATGTAAATGTAGATGTAAAATAGACATCTTAGTGATATACGTGTACTATCAAGGATATTTCTTTTTCTTGTCTATCACAATGACTCTGTAATGTGTTTTTTTTTCTTTTTTCTTTTTTTTTTTTTTTGTCCTATCCAGTCTCTTTCAATCAATCTCACATACAGTAATGTGTGCATTTGTACTTTTGAAATGGATATATGGCACACATAAGAACTGCAGCCTTCTGCATTTCCATTGCTATAGTTTACATCAGGTAATGCTAATAGAGTACACTGTTTGATTGACAACATGACTAAGCATTTTGACTGTCTTGTTTGTGAACAATGACACAAGGACTTTTCATTCTGATGGCACTGATATGTTCATTGACATGCATACTTACTTTTGATAGATGAACTAAAGATTTTGAGTAAGTTACCGGCTTTTGCAGGTAATCCATTGTGTTGTGCTGTTTGTATGAATTGTTTTGAGAAATACACATACTTCTTTGCAAATGTTAAGGACGATTTGAGAAATGCACCAAAGCGACTGAGAAAAACTGTAATAAACAAAAATGACTTTAGGTAAACATATCATTTGTGTTTCTTTTTTTATTGCTAAAGAGTGTTGCATTTTCTTCTCCTGGATCATAGTCTGCATGCAATCCAGAATGGCAGCACAAACATTTCCTGCAGCCTGAGGCTTATTCATTTAACTTTTGCCAAAAATAGAACTTATTTTATATATATATATATATATAAACAAGCAAACCCAGCCCAGATGAGAAAAAGTAACGCGAAGTAACGTAACCCATTACTTTCGTAACTAACACAATTGGTTACTTTTTTAGGAAGTAACGCAATATACTGGTCACTATATGCTTGGTACTTGAAAAAGTAAACCCATATGTAAGGCAACCCCAGCAAACACAACCACGTTTTTAAAAATGTTTGTTTGCTGGTATACTGCCTGGAGGCCATGCTGTATTGTGACACTCGTCGTGTGACTATATATGTTACGACTTGTTTCTTTCGGCGTATCGATCAATAAATCCCATCCATACCGTTTTTAACCACAAGGCGTCACCAAGCGGAACCACAGCAGAATGGAAGTTGGGAAGTTACCTTTTTCTCCAGCCAACAGCTCACACACGCACACATACGGAACAGACAGACCACACGCGTATGGCTCATTCTGCTTTTTAAAATAAACCTGTCTGTCTGCCTTCCTTACTTAAAATGTGTTGGAGAATTGTACAAATAAATAACATTTTAATATAATACTTTATGTTTCAGATTGAGGTGGGCTATTAATTTCGACATCTTGAAACTAAAAAAAGTAAAGGAATTGAAACTGCATAATAAAGTTTCTCTAAAATGCAATCTCATTTTGCGCTTCCCTTTGCGAGTTTTGCATAATAATTTCCTTTGCGTTTGGCTGTCTCATTCTAAACACGTTATAACGAAGATTAATCTTGCTTGTTTATCTCTGACGTAGGCTGTGTTGTTTTTCCGTGGAATTCTATGGGGGCGTTTGAGCCATAGACATATGTCTATGGTTTGAGCAGGCTAGAGATCAGCGCGACAGAGCGTCTGTCAGGAACAGTGAGGTCTCGAGCAGAGCGGGAATCAGTCAGTGAAACAACAGAGCTGTTGCGTGTATTCCAGGAAAGTTTGATACGCCCTTTTTGGCGAGTTCCATTTTGCGAATAGGGAAGCATATGTTCACATTCGTATGCGGTAGGTTTTAACTGTGTGTTGGGCTTTATGACTGAATCCCGTATTTAACCGTGTTTAATTTGCCTACAGAGTGGTTAGTACACTCGGGTTTTCTTTATCTTTTTTTATTTCTTTTTTCGCGGAAGACGCAACGTACTGTGAAATACAGTCAAAAGGTATGGGAATTCAACATTAATTTTTGTCTGTTAGTTAACACATGTAATTGTTTGGAGGTGTATGAGATAATATTTGTGTTTTATATAGGACGTACAAGATGTTTTCCACATTTCTTAAGTGTCAGATCATCCTCACATTTATCTGCCACGCATGTTGTTACGGTAAGCGTTTGTTTCGCTAACAATGTTGTTGTTTTTTCTCTACGTAAAGTTAGATATAAAATCTCTGTATTTAAATGCTAATGTCACTCTTACAATTGTGTCAAATGTTGCTTTATACGCTGCTGTTTTTGGTAGCTTCAGAAGACGTACTGTGAAAATTGTTACAAACTTCCCCATCGGCACAGACATTTATATTTCTAGTTTTTATTTATTTGTTCGTTTATGTTTTTATTTAAAACATGTTCATGAAAAGCTGATGTGGGTGTTTCGTAACAAATTATACAAGAACGTGCTGTTTTACACGAGGCCAGTTTTGTCAAATATTTACTTTTACTTTCATACCTTAAAATTTTAACACCGTGTTTTGCTGTCACAACCACTTTAAATAACTGTTCGCTTTGGTTATGTGTGATATTGTTTTCACTTTTATTTTAAATCTTTAAAATCACTCTAGAGCCCACAAATGAGGACTTGATGTGTTTTAATGACTACGAGACAGAAATGCAATGCAGTCTCTCCACTGACCGTCTCAAAAGCTGCTTTGAATACAAGCTCAACATCACACAAAATGCATTCAATACGTGAGTGTTTGTACATGCCTCTAGATACTAAACGTATTGCTGTTCATTTAGCAATCAGTTGACATGAACATCTCTTAAATTGCAGGTTTGCAAAGTATACTTGCGTCTTTGAGAGAAATCATCTCAGTAACAATTGTGAGTGCAAAACTGAGGTGCAAGGGTTTGTTATAACAGAGAGGTTCGCTATTACACTTCTGGAAGGAACAAATGTTTTATTAAACAAACCATTAATGTTCACTGAAGAGTTCAGTAAGTATAAATTTCATCTTTAAATTCTTAAGTTTTTTGTGGATCAACTAGAATTCACTTGTGTTTTAGTTCTTAAATTATGATTTTAAGCAGTTTAAAACTTTCTTTCGACTTATCTAACACGTTTTCCATTTTCTGTAGTCAAACCGAAAACTCCAGCCTTAATGGTGCAAAAGACAGAAAATGGAAACTTTAACATAACTTGGGATGATCAGTATAAAAGTGATGGGGTAGGAAGAAATTTTTTGGAACATTTGAAAATAAATCTGACCTACGGCATCAAAGGAGGCCATGAACAAGTAAGAAAGATGATAAATGATATACAGATTATATGAACCCTATTTACACATATTTAAATATAAATGTATGATAAAGAACTAAAAATAAACTTTGTTTATACAGATAACCAGGATGGTACAGAACACAGCGGGATCCTTTGAGATTGTTGGCAAAAATCTCCAGCCAAAAACCAACTACATTCTGACAGCAACAATGAGCACAGGCTATAATGATCATACGATATCTAGTGACCAGAGCGCACCAGTTGAGTTCACCACCTGTAAGTTAGTGTATATTTGTCGCAAAGTCAGTACTGAATGTGTTAATAGTCTTAAATAATCCAGATCAATATGTTTTACAGCCTCATCCCCAAATGAAATAGCCAATATACTGATTCCACTTCTCTGTGTTGGTTTAATCATCATCATTTTGATTATCTTTATCTGTGTTTTGAGGTGAGTTCCGTTTTGTGTTTTTCAGTCATTCGATAACAAATCTTTGTATAATTTCACTATTCCTTTATGCATCCCTGACAAATTCAGTTCTGATGCACTTTACTTCTTCATTATAGAATGAAGACGAATTGGTGGGACAAAATCTCCAAGCCTAAAATAGATGCCAATCTTGGAGAGGAGAAGGTGTGAGAAAGATCCTGCAACAACCATCAATAATGTTAATATTGTTCATAATGTGTCTCAAAATAAACCTCTTTTTATTCTTCTAATGTTTAACAGGGTCATATTTTGCTTCCACCTGATATGAAGTTTTCTCAAATCCATGTAGAGTTTACAAAACTGGACCTTCAGGAGGAAAAGAAATTGTATGTTCTTTTGTTTGATTCTTCTTTTTCCTCAGAAACACATGACAGATTAGCGTCATTCTAATTGTGATTAATAATACTTCAACATGTTTGTCTTTTGATAGGATCTCAACATTACCAGAAGATACAAACAATGAGAAAAGTTCCCACAGCGTTGAGTCAGCGCCGGTGGATTATGGCCAGGCTTGCTCTGGAAGCCCAGAAGAGAACATCAACGTCGCAAAACGTGTCGAGCATGCCTTGGATGAGGTGTTTAAATGGCATCCAATCACAAGCAATAAGTCACCGTTATCCCCCAACAATAAGGTTACAACGATCAGCCCATATAATAGGGTTAACGTTGTTAGTTCCTCAAGAGAGTGCAACCGTGCAAACCGAGATTCGGGCAATTGCTCCGGCTCATCGGTTTTCAGCAATATGTCATATTTGGAATCAACCACTGATGATTCCTTATTCCTAGAGCAGCTGAGCGATGATCATTACCATCAATCCTGCAAGAGGGAAGTTTCAGACTCAAGCGATAGCCAGTTTAACTCTCCCACTATTGATACTCTGGAAGTCGAATATCAGGGCTTCAACAGTGTTTTGAACAAGGGAAATGATGCAGATGTTTGTATGAACATTTCAGACGATGCTGATGACAAGTGCATCATGAAAAATCTTATCACCAGCACAAATCCGTTCTATCCTTCTCTGATTCTGCATGATGGCAGCGTCACACCAAGTGATGACGGATATCAGGCTTTTCAAGGCCTGACGAAAAGCACAGACGGACAGTGGAGCACAGGTGTCAGCACTGAACAAGCACTTGATGCATGTGGAGCTTTGAAACTCCCCCACAGCAACGGCCAAGATCCCACATCTGTGCAGCCAAGTTCTTGGACCCCTTCTTTGCATTTCTCACCAGTTATTCAAATAGACAGTTCATATCAGTGTGTTTAGCTATGCTAATACAAATGATAAGTACATGCCTGAAACATTGAATGCATTTTTAAATATCTACAGTTACAATGAGTCATTCATTTGAAAACATGGCACCAGGCAAACTTTATCTATTGTATAGGGTTGTCCCTATTCTCTTAATGAGTCATGGGTGTGTTTTGGGCGTAGCATGCATTAAACCAAATAGAGTCTCATCTCCCATTCCCTTTAAGAGCCAATTGCCCTCGTGCCATGGCGGATTCGCTATTTACGTGGGGGAATTTGCTAGAACAAAGATTGAACGCTTCTCCAGAGAGCAGGTCCGGCGCCAAGGAAGGCCATTCACGGGCCGAGCCCTCTCAAATGAGTTACTGTGCACCCCCTTTCAATCCTCTCCCCTCCTTGCTGAATGTGAACGTTTTCGAAAGTGAAAGTGAAACCAAAAAACAGCTCACATAAGAAAGCGATTGACTACATTATGACATGTAGACATTTTTATATTTATGTACACAATGATCACAATGCTTTCATTTTTAATATTTGGCATGTTTGTGTGCTGCTGCGGGTCCCTGTGTGTGTAATAAGTAGAGCGTATGTGCATTGTGCACCTGCCTATAGGCGCATATTACTAACGCGCTCTTTAAATAACAAAAAAAATACTGCGCCATTGACTTTAGAACAGATTTCAGCAGTCTATTTTAGTTGCCTCAAAATAGCAACGTGTCAACAATGCGCCTGAACACACCTCATTTTCAGACCGGCGCACAAATGGGTGCAAATGCATTTACTATTTAAGCAACATGGCGCAGGGCGTGAAAATGATAACTGCGTCAGGCTAAAACTAGTAATAAACACTTGGGTCACGCCTGGCGCCACATTGCATGAAAGGGCCCAAAGTTAGAGACTAAGATTTAAGTGCTTCTTTTTTTAATTATATTTTTGAGCTTTTTTGTGCCTTTAATGGACAGGACAGTAGAGAGATGATGGGAAAGTATTGGGCAGATAGAGCGGGTGAGCGGGCTGGGGGTCAGCAAAGGATCTCGAGATTCGAACTCGGGTCGCCGCGAGCATAGTTGTGCTATATGTCAGCGCACTAAACACAAGGCTACTGGCGCCAACGAGTGCTTTTATCTTCTAAACGTTAATTTTGTCTTTGTTTTGGCACATACTGGCTTACAGATAACCTTAAGGCTAACATAGTCATACTAGAAGACAAAAAACTTCCATTTGATTTCATGGGAACCAAAAAAATGAGCTCACACGATCCTAGATGACCTTGTTTTCTCTGTGGAACACAAACAGAGCTTTTTAGAAGAATAACCCATATCAGGGAGTCCATATAATGCAAGTGTATGTTAGCAAGATGATCAGAAAATATACATTTTTGAGTGGAGTATTGCTTTAAATGCATGTAGAGATTATGTACAGTAACTATTCTTGTTATTCATACTTCTTATTACTCTATTTTGCACACAATGTCAAATGTGAAACTGAGTCAAATTTGCAAATGCAAATTTTAAAGACATGACAACAAGAGAAACCTTAACTGTGGTGTTAAAACAAATGACAGGTGAGTTTGCATTTTTAACAATTAGTCTCAATAGTGCAATGAGTAATTTCTTTGGAATTATGAAGAAACTTTGTTTAATAACTAAAGCCAGGTTTCTTTCACTGATAAGGGTTTATACAGTGTCTGTAGGAAGTCATGTATTATTTTTTTTCGCATTCACATTTTCATTGTATTATGTTGATTTGTTAATGGCATTATTACAGGGTCTATACTTGCTATGAATTTAACTTTATTGTATTTAATAGTGTATTGTTTCAACAACAACAACAAAAAATGATATTTTATATATATGTGTGTATATATATATATATATATGATACATGTAGATGACACGCTTTTGTTTTGCCATCATTAGAAGTACAATGACTTACTCTTCAAAGACTCCTCTCCTCTCAGTTAGTTCATATACAGTTATTGTCAGCCTGTGTACAGTTACTATCTTCTCAAACAGATGATTGGTACATGTGTGAAACATTTCATTATTTTTCTAAGTAACCTCTTAACTGTTCTGTCTACACTATGGTATTTTGTCAAAAACCAAAGTGCTTCTCAATAAGAGCAATGTAAATACATGCCTTCATTTATACATTTCTTAAATAAAACCTTAGAATGTTAAAATGGAGTCTGAGTCCTTCAGGGGAATTTCTGAACAGGTTTTCACAGGGCTTTTGTTTTATGCTGCCTTACATGAACCAGGAAGTTAAATTGTTTTTCCATGGAAGGCAAGTCATACACTGAAGTGCGTGTTTAGACATTTGCACTTTACAAATGAATGATGCTTCACACAAGAATGTCTGAACAAGGACACCTTTGTTTCGTTAGAAAGTAATTCAGAGTAATATAAATAGTATGAATTATGTATTACAACAGGCTATGAGAGTTAAAGTTCGAGAAGTATCTAACTATTGAAAGTTGTCTTGACATAAAATATGATTGTACATACTTGGCATAAATGTGTCGTTTTTGTTATGCGACAGCAAAAATTGTAGAAACCCCTGGAGGCACTAAAGTGCAGTTCAAAAACGGCCTCGACTTTTTTGATACATTTAGGTGTGGTTTACACTTTCTGTTCTGTTTTAGGATTAAATATGATCAGTAACAAAATGACACCATATCGGATTATTGCAGCGCAATCTGCTAAACCTTTACGTCAAAAACAGTCATGTTTTGATGCCGGGTTAAGATGGTCCTTTGCTGGTTTACGCTGGTTATGTTGCTGGTCAAGGACCAACATAAACCAGCAAAGGACCAGCTTAAACTAGCATCAAAACATACCTACCAGCATATGCTGTTTTTTTTCACCAGGGTCGTGAAGTGATGACAACTGAAATTACTTTTCTACTGGTTTTCAACAATATCGCAATTTTACACATTCGTGATATAAATTAGCCTTGTTTAATAGTAGTATGGGAAAATAGGGGAAATGTTTTTCCCTCGCACATTCCACAGACTAGTAGACATGATGTAGGTTAATCTGTTAGGCTGTAAAGACACACCAGCAGTCATATGACCGACCTTCTACGTTGGGAAAATATGTATGTGGAAATTTCTAAGTACGCTTGCGGATGCGCCAAAAAAGGCATTCGTTCTGCTGTTTCGGGGAATAGCTAAATAACGTGGAAGTGTATAACAGACTCTCTTGAGTAACTGAGCATTAACTGGCATTCCATGTGTTTAAGAGTGGAACCATACGTTTATAATTCACGCCTTTCAGTTGTAAACTTTTACTTTGCAACGGAGCAGCGAATTGTCAGGGCTACGATAGAAAGGGTATGAAGATTTATTTCTACGAAAGAAATTGTATGTATGTATGTATGTATATATGTATGTATTTAATGTTTTTGTTTATTTATTTTTTATTGTGTGTGTGTGTGTGTGTGTGTGTGTGTTTGTGTGTGTGTTTTAAAGGAAGGACAGAATGTCTTCAATAGTTCTTCTGAGTCAGATCGTCCTCACAATCTTCTGCCAGGCACTTTGTTATGGTAAGCTTCACTCTTTTATACAGAACAAACACAGTCTAACTGTAAAAACATAGCGTGGTATGTATGTATGTCACGATTGTGTCAGATGTAACTTTATACTCGTGTAGCCTGATGTTTGTGGCACCCGACTATGAAAATCTTGTGAAATATTAGCGCTACAACAAATGAAATAAGAAAACCTGTTAAATTAATAACACTATTTATTAAAAATCCATTAATACACTCTCAGAAAAAAAGGTACAGTTCGGTCGCTGGGGCGGTACCCTAAGGTACAAAAGTGAAAAGGTACATCTTTGTACCTTACCTACCCCTAAACAGTACATATTAGTACCTTAAAGGTACGTACTGGCACCTTAAAGGTACATATTAGTACTTTAAAAGTACATATCTGTACCTTTTCACTTTGTACCTTAGGGTACTGCCCCAGCGACAGAACTGTACCTTTTTTTCTGACAGTGTATGATCACAAATTACAATATAGACATGAATTGCTTGCTGTCCTCAAAATGGATCCTTTATGCTTTTTACACTTGTGTTTTACGGTTAAACCACTTGTACTTTCGCAACTTCTGCTGTGGTCATTTGTGATGGCGATTTCACTCGGTCTTTTACTTTCCAATCACTGTAGAGCCCGCAATGGTGGATTTCAAGTGTTTTAATGACTACGAGACAGAAATGCAATGCAGTTTCTCCACTGACCGTCTTAAAAGCTGCTCTGAATACACTCTCAACATCACACAAACTGGTTTCCCTATGTGAGTGTTTGCACAGGCCTGTAATTCCTCCAAAACTAAATGTATTGCTGTTCATTTAGCAATCACTTAATATGAAATATCTTCTAAATTGCAGTGAAAAGTATACATGCATTTTTGAGAGAAGTAATCACAATGACAGCTGTGAGTGCAAAATTAAAGTGCAAGGGTTTATTATAACACAGTGCTTCAATATTACACTTCTGGAAGGAACAAATGTTTTAAGCAAAACATCACTGGTGACTCAAGAGTTCAGTGAGTATAAATGTTGTCTGTAAGTTATTGAAAATCCTTTTCTAGTTTAATCCTACCTTGTCGCATTTATATATGTGTTTTTCGTTTTCTGTAGTCAAACCGAAAACTCCAGTCGTAAAAGTGATGAAGACTGAAAATGGAAACTTTAATGTAACTTGGAATGACCAGTATGAAAAAAAATGCAATTTTTTAGGAAGTTTGATAATAGATCTGACCTACGGCATCAAAGGAGGACATGAACATGTAAGTAAGGTGATACATGACAGATAATTTGATCCACATTAATGCATATAAATGTATAGCCAATATATATGTGTGTGTGCGTGTATGTTTATACAGATAACCAGGATGGTACAGAACACAGCGGGATCCTTTGAGATTGTTGGCAAAAATCTCAAACCAAATGCCAACTACATTCTGACAGCAACAATGAGAACAGACTATAATAATTATACGATATCTAGTGACCAGAGCATACCAGTTGAGTTCATCACATGTGAGTCTATCCCCAGCCAAAGAACTTATATTGATAAGAAGTGAAAACCAATAGAACGCTCCATTGCAACAGCGGCGCCCAGCAGCAGCCTTACGCTTCCGCCATTTTGGCGTGAAAGTGACTCTGCACTCCACTAGCTTCTTGCTGTCGCTTTGGCAAATATCAGCTGCTTTGTTTAAAAAAAACGTACATTAAAGCTAAAATACACAACCTGAATGATGACAACATTTTTTAATATATTTGTTTACTCCTTTCTGTTTATTTCTTACAAATTTTTGTACTTCTGTTAACTATTAAACCATAAGTCATTTATTATTGAAAGGACTTTTGTATGGTTTGTATGTAGGCCTACTGTAACCTTTGTTATTACTGCAATAAAAAAATGATATAAATAACACAAAATAACATACAATCACTAGATTAGTGATTATCAAAAACAGACTTTCATTTTTTTTTCACAAAATCTTTGCTCTCTAGAAACCATGTCAGTTTCGGTTGAAATTTCTATTTTACGTGCATTATAAATGCTGAATTAATACAAACAATAAATTAAATTAAGGACATACATCAGAAAATTGGGAATGTACTGTAAACAAAAAAAAAATTTATGTAAAAAAAAATGAAAACATAGCCACTGTCTCCAAAATTATTTAATTATTCAGTTACGCCAACAACGCAGCAATGCATCATGTTCTGTAAAATCATTGTTAATAAATACCATAGCTCTTTATCTTTCGATGCCATCCAACTATTCTCAGTCCTTGCATGGGCCCATGGAAAGAATTATGAACATGAAGCGATGTGCCATATAGAAGTAAAACAATTCTGGGAGAAGAATAGCTTCTTTTTAGAGGCATCCTGTTATTCAAACTATATATGCTTAAAAAGATGAGGTATTTTAGATACAGTAGATGGGAGGGAGAACACAAACTGGAAAACTCAGTAATATCTGGCAAAGAGTGCAATATAATCTAACAGTCATCATGTTTGTAGTGTGTTCCAGGGAATTAAAACATACAATATAGTGTATAAATACAATATATATTTCAGACCTATAATAGTAACTAATATTAATAATAGTAATGTGTAATGTTGCATAAAACAAAAATACGCAATAACGCAGGCTAAAACTGCCTCAAATATATAATGGCTGGATTCCACAACTGATAACATAAAATAAATATAATAATACAATACAACATTTACTGTAGCAGTCATAAAATTTACTGATATGAGAAATTTTCTATTGCGCTTCTGATTTGGCTGTGATATTCGCCAAATTTTGAGTGCGTAAGATGTGATGGATTCTGATCCGTAAAAAAAAATCTAACCATGTAGAGTGACTTTTTCCCACTTTCTTGTGTCACACACTACTTCCCTGCAGTCATTGCATTCTTTTATTTGACTTCTCTTTCGTTGTCATTCTGTCTGCTTCTGTGCTGTTGTCCAGCTGGCATTTTCACCCGCGGCCACGCTACTGGCATCAATTGATTACTGCATGTTCGTTAATAGTCTTTAATATTTCTGATTAATCTACTGTATATATGGGTTTACAGCCTCATCCCCAAATGAAATAGCCAAAATACTGATTCCACCTCTCTGTGTTGGTTTAATCATCATCATTTTCATTGTCTTTATCTGTGTTTTGAGGTGAGTTCTGTTCTGTGTTTTTCAGTTATTCGATAACAAATCTTTTTATAGTTTCGCTATTCCTTTATGCATCCTTGACAAATTCAGTTCTGATGCACTTTACTTTTTCATTACAGAATGAAGACAGATTGGTGGGACAAAATCTCCAAGCCTACAATAGATGCAAATCTTGGAGAGGAGAAGGTAGGAGAAAGATCCTGCAATAACCACCAACAATGTTAATAGTTCATAATGTGGCTCAAAATAAACCCCTTATTATTCCTCTTATGTTTAATAGGTTCATATTTTGCCTCTATCTGTTATGAAGTTTTCTCCGATCCATGCAGAGATTTCCACACTGGACCTTCAGGAGGAAAATAAATTGTATGTTCTTTTGTTTGATTCTTCTTTTTCCTCAGAAACACATGACAGACTAGCGTTATTCCAATTCTGATTAATAATACTTCAACGTGTCTTTTGATAGGATCTCAGCTGTTTCAGTAGATACAAACAATGGGAGAAGTTCCCACAGCATTGAGACGGCACCAGTAAAATATGGCCAGGCTTGCTCTGGAAGCCCAGAAGAGAACATCACCATCAACATCCCGTCACGTGTCGAGCATGCCTTGGATGAGGTGTTTAAATTGCATCCAATCACAAAAAATCTGTTACCTCCCAACAGTCAGATTACAACGATCAGGTCAGATGTTAACATTGTCCATTCCTCAAGAGAGTGCAACAGTGCAAACCAAGATTCGGGCAGTAGTTCCGGACCATCGGTTTTTAGCAATTTGTCATATTTGGGATCAGCCACTGATGATTATTACCGTCAATCCAGCAAGAGGGAAGTTTCAGACTCAAGCAATGGCCAGTTTAACTCTCCCGGTACTGATACTCTGGAAGACGAATATCAGGGCTTCAACAGTGTTTTGAACAAGAGAAATGATTCAGATGTTTGTGTGAACCATTCAAATGATGCTGGTGAGAAGTGCATCATGAAAAATCTCATCACCAGCACAAATCCTTCTCTGATTCTGCATGACGGCAGCATCACACTAAGTGATGAAGGATATCAGGCATTTCAAGGTTTAACGAAGAGCACAGAAGGACAGTGGTGCACAAGCGTCCACACTGAACAAGCATTTGATACATGTGGAGCTTTGAAATTCCCCCACAGCAGCGGCCAAGATCCCACATCTGTGCAGCCAAGTTCTTGGACCTCTTCTTTGCATTTTTCACCCATTATTCAAATAGAAAGTTCATATCAGCCTTTTTAACTATGCTCTAAAACAGGGATAGGCAACATCGCTCCTGAAGTGCAGATGACCTGCAGAGTTTAGTTCCAACTCTAATCAAACACACTAATTTTATGGGAGGTGATGACTTTTATATTTAGCTTGCATCCTTGCATGTTTTTATCATGTAGACAACAGGTTAAGCAAAAATATTAATATGCAATAGTGCATTAATATAGCAAAGTACTCCTCTTTATACACTGTAAAAAACAATTTGTTGAGTCAACTTAAAATAATTTGTAACCTGGCTGCCTTAAAATTTTAAGTCAACTAAAAAAAAACTTTATTTAACTTGAAATGTTAAATTATACTAAGTGACAACTTAGATATTTGAGTTGAATCAACTTATAATTTTAAGGCAGCTGGGTTACTTACCCATCTGTTAAGTTTAGCAAACACAAATATTTAAGTTGTTACTTAGTACAACTTAACATTTCAAGTTGACTAAACTTATTTTAGTTAACTGAACTTAAAATTGTATTTTTTATTTTTTACAGTGTTAGTTATTTTTTCTAACTGACTGGTGACACCGAATGGTTATTCTGAGGTAAATCTATTGCTACGTGACAATGTTTACACAATAGTGTGCACCTTTACATATTTTCCACAGTTTCCCTGGTGAAAAAAACAGCATAGGTTGGTATGGTAGGTATGTTTTGATGCTGGGATGCTGGTTAGGTATGTTTTGAGACTGGTTTAAGCTGGTCCTTTGCTAGTTTAAGCTGGTCCTTTGCTGGTTTATGCTGGTCATGTTGCTGGTCAAGGACCAGCAACATGACCAGTAGCTTATTACTATGGCAAGTGCGCTAAAATAGGCTAATATAAAGTTCACACATTAACGGAGCACAGCATATAGACTAACAACGTAGTTCCACTACAGCGTCAAATCCACGCTCAGTGCCGCCAGCAACGCTACAACGCCACTGCTTTTTTAATTGTTTTCTATTGGCAGTGAGCGCTCCAACGCTTTCTCCACGCCGTTTTCAATCCCATAATGCACCTCAAGAGCGTTTACGCTTAGCTTCAAAAGCGACAAAGCGACACGATCCCATTCATTTCAATGGAGAGCTGGCGATTTCCGGCGACAAGAGCGACATCGAGCTACAGCGACCGTTGGCAACCAGATGGGGCGTGTCCAGCGACGCGACAAAGTTCAGAATCCCTCAACTTTATGCAAATGAAGAGCGACTTTCAGGACCGACAGCCAATAGGAAAGAAGGCGGTAGAGCTCATGTGATCGTTCTCCTCTCAGCCTTAGATAAACATACGCAATGGAAATATATAGGCTATGCTTCTCATTCGTTTTTGTTTGTATGTACAGATTTAATTTCTATTTATATTATATTTAGTTTTTTGCCTCCAAAATGTTTGAATTTAGCGGCAAGAAGCCTGATTCGCTGTCAAGGCAACCAGTAGAAGGAACGCCCACTAGCAACCTCGTCGCCAGCCTCTGGCGACATGCTGCGACAGAAGTCGCTGCTAGTGTGAACGGGGCTTAAGTATGACTAAGTTGAAAGTCACGTGACTCTTCTTGACTATAATTTAACCTGGACGTGTTCGCACATACTCAATGACGAGACTTAAATTCAGACATGTATGTTACAGTTCCTCACCATTCTACTGCGGGTTACAAGGCCAACACGGTAAATGTGTTAATGTTTTGTATATTTCTTTATTTGTGTTGATGTCTTTCGAATTGTTGTGTGTAAAGTAATATTTTCTTTGTATGTAGTTTCAGTGTTCCATATCCAGAAAATAAAATGTATGGACATCGGTATTGGAAGCGTGGACTGTTTTAATGACCACTGAGTAGCTACAGTGATGTACCTGTTGTAGTTTGTTCAAATTGTGCACGAAATGGACACTACTTCGGACGTCTCCGTCATTTTCAGCCTGTGTCAAGCTGCACAACTAGAGATGTGTCTAGCATGTGTGCCGTACAGTTTGAAAGCCTTTTTTTCCACTAAACCTTGATGCGCATCGTGTCAGTTCAATACGTGATGTGATCGCAAAACAATCAAGAAAAAAAGCATTACTTGGTAAAAATTTAAAGTGTATATATATATATATATATATATATACAGTACTGTGCAAAAGTCTTAGGCCACTAGTATTTTCATCCGCTAAAAAATGGTTTAAAGTCAGTTAAAGTCGGCCTTTTGCTGTAGTGTGTCAGTAGGAAATATCAGTTTACATTTCTAAACATTCATTTTGCCACAGGCTGTTGTCAGACTCCTTGTGCAAACAGAGATCTGATCTCTCCATCATTCAATCCAGTCTGTCTTAAGAAACAGAAAAAACAGAGACAGACTAAATCCAGAAGAACTGTGGCAACATCTCCAAGATGCTTTAAGAGACCTATACCTACAAAGCTACAGTACAGTTAAAATTTTTAGGCAGTTAGGCACATAAAATGAGGATGCTGTCAAAAACAATGTCATAAATAGATTTTCTTGATCAAAGAACTTCTATTAACTAAAATAAATAAGCATTTGATGTGACCATCCTTTGCGTTTAAAGTAGCTTTTGCCCTGTGTGCACTTGTGCATAGTTTTTCAGGTAGCTTTGCAGGTAGGTTACTTGAAACATCTTGGAGATGTCGCCACAGTTCTTCTGGATTTAGTCTGTCTCAGTTTTTCTGTTTCTTCATGTCATTCCAGAGAGAGACTGGATGATGGTGAGAACAGATCTCTGTGTGGAGCA
Source organism: Labeo catla (assembly GCA_012976165.1). Lineage (NCBI taxonomy): Eukaryota > Metazoa > Chordata > Actinopteri > Cypriniformes > Cyprinidae > Labeo > Labeo catla. Next base: position 124,097 of record VONZ01000961.1, read on the forward strand.
CTGGCTGTTGTCAGACTCCTTGTGCAAACAAAAATCTCACTAGATTATTACAATTAATGGCAAACAGAATGTTTGGAAACGTAAACTGATATTTCCTGCTGACACACTACAGCAAAAGATAGAAATAACTTACTTTAAACCATTTTTTAGCTGGTGAAAGTACTAGTGGCCTAAGACTTTTGCACAGTACTCTATACATATGTATATATATATATATATACACTCAGCAAAAACTTCACTCGCAAATTAATATTTTTATTTTAGTCGCAGTCTGGAGCCCTGAAAATCTGTCTTTTAAGGGAGACCTATTGTGTCCAATAGTACAATATGTAATATAAGTCCCAGGTTTCCCCAGAACATGTTAAGTTTCAGCTCAAAATACCCCACAGATCATTTATTATATCATTTTATCGTTTTAAAGCCATATCTGCTTAAACTTTTGCTACAGGGTTTTCTGAATGCACACATCCGAAGCACGCACACAGAAAGCGGCTGTCACACGGCACGTGAGTGCTAAACTAAGTTCTCTTTCATGTCTTATTGCAAAAAAACACAGGAGTTACAAAAACAGTCCGTTATGTCTGTGAAGGTGAACAGCTGGGAAAGAAAACGCGTGTTTGTATTAGACTTTTGTGGCGCCAGTATAATATACAGTAAATAAATAAATAAATAAAAGGCTGGGACTCTAAATAGTGTTCTGTGCTTGTCTGTGCTTGTCTGTGCAGTCAACAACAGAACATTTAGCATGCTTTGTTCCAACTTTTGCCATGGTGTTAGAACTGGTACCCCGTTGTCGCTTGTGAAAACAAAATGACAGCACCATGGGTGGAAACATGCAAATTAAGGGTAATATTATAATTTATGCTAATAGAAATACACAGACATGAATACACAGACATTATAATAATAATTCTTTATTGAAATGCATTAAAACATCAAATCAAACTCAAAGGTTAGAACATTTCATACTGGATCTAAACACAAATATTTACAACATGACACATATAAATTATTGCATAGCTGCAATCTCATGAAATGTTTTTTTTTTAATTAGCAGGTATGTAGTACAAATGTAAAAAGACATTGTCATTCAAATTAAAAAACTCATTAAAACAAAATGCAGACTGAACTACATCACATATTATGCAAAATAAGATACTGATAGTGTAATGTTCAGCACATTTTATGCGATGTAAAATGTAATGTAAAACTTAATACTTCATTTAGTCATTATTATTCTTATTATAGGCAACTGAATCTTAAAAAAAGCACATTTACTAAACTGGTTCCAGAACAAGTCATTTTCATGTAACTTTAGGGCTGGACAGCTGTTGCATCAGATAGCACTTTTGTGATGCATGAACACATACACGCACATAGACATTTGTCATGAAGACCACAATTGTGTAAACGCTGTTTAAACTAGTTCTGACTGCCTTGTGGCACAGTGACATCACTGTCTGGCTATCTATGAGTAATATTTTCAGTATCTGAACCAGCTTGTGTGGTTATAACTGGTATGGTTATGAAAATTTTAAAATGGTTCACAATAAAGAACACAGGGTGTACAGTATAAAATCATTTTAGAAACTAAATCTGAAAGCGAATTGGCATGCCATTAGCCTTTAGAGTTACAGATCCTATAAAAATCACACAATTATACAGCAGGACCCTGAGAGAAATGCTTTCCTAACTGAAATGATACAGCTCCACTGTTGTAGACAAATCAATTCAGTTTCTTCTATGCATGTATAAGTGACTTCTTTCAAAAACATAAAACATCTTAAAGGGGTCATCGGATGCTAAACTCGCTTTTACATGTTGTTTGAACATAAATTTGTGTTGGCAGTGTGTGTACACAAACACCCTATAATGCTAAAAATCCACCCAGTGGTTTTTTTTTAATCTTTATAAGTAATATCCCCTTTTTCAAATCAAGCCATTTTCAGCAGCTTGCCTATGTGACGTCACACAGACCAAGGCCACTCTCATGATAGTCATCTGACACGTCCGTTTTACCTTAGACCCGCCCTAAATGAGCTGAGTGAGCTATAAACAGTCCGACCAATTGTTTCGACGCTGGAGCAGGGGAAGACAACAATGTTTCCTAAGCGACTGAGGTGTTTTGTTGTTGGATGTAATAATGATCATAACAGTCATCATTTACTCCCGACATCTGAGCTGCTAAAGACGCAGAGGATTAACATTACTTTTTTTTTTTAAGTAAATGTGATTTACATAAATCCGTCTATGTTTGTGCAACTCAGCAGAAGTGAGTATAAGGGGGTTTTATGCATCTTTGCAAGTCGTCTTTCTTAATAATGTGCTAGTTAGCAAGTTTCGCAGCTGAATACGGCTAAATGCAGCTACAGTAAACAGCAGGGTTGCCAGGTTTTTACAACAAAACCCGTCCAATTGCTACTCAAAAATAGTCCAAAACTAGCCCAATCCCATTTTGGAGGGGTTTCCCTGGTAAAAATTGCATTCTGGGTGGTAAAATACACATTTTTTGGTGAGGTTCACCTGGCAAAATTCACATTTCAGGAGCTAAATACCACGTTATCGGGGTCGCTTTAACCCGCTGTGACGAGTTGGCTGCCTCCCCCTAATTATCATCGTCACCCCGTCCGTAATCACCGCCCTTCACCAGGCTCCCGACGGGAGTGGGTGTGCGAGAGAGGAGGGGCGCTGAAACAGCCAGGTCTGGCGGCGTGTGATGAGGCACACCTGACATGAATGAAGCCTCATCACTGCCGCTGTTAAAATGCCGAACGCGCCTCTCCTCGGGAGACCGTTCTCTTCCCCTTGCATGCACGCTGTTGTCCTCGTGGGTCCAGGAAGGGAGCGTCGAGGAAACCAGTGCTGCCAATGGACGAGCTGCTGGACCCGCCGTCCGGACGTGAACCGCACACGTGAGACGGCTGCAGGCCAGGATGCCAGGCAGATTGACCCGCCCCAGGAAGTGCCGTGGCCAAAGTGGACGAAGCCGCTAAAAGAAGCCGCTGCCCCTCATGCCACGGACCTCGGCGGGGAGCGAGTGCGGCCGCCGGACTCCGCCCCTTACCTGGACCCTTCCCCTCTGAACACTGCCCCTCCTTCACGGAACCCCTGCACGTCAAGGACACTAGATCCCCTATTTATTTTGGACACTTTTATTTCCCCCTTTTGGACACTTTTGTTTATCTTAGTATTTAATAAAAGCCTCTCTGAGGTCTGACGTCACGGCCACTGTGTCTGTCATTTTGCTCCTCCCGCCACACCGTGGACATGAAAAACAACCCGCGGCAACAGTTTTAAAGTATCCCAATTCCACGGGAATAGCGCAAACTTGGCAACACTGGTAAACAGTACTTCTCGTCACCCCACAGGAGAGGGGTGGGGCAAGCAGAGCTCATTAGCATTTAAAGGCAAATGCAACAAAACAGCTTGCTCTGAAAAAGGCTGATTTTGACAAGTTAAATAGGGTATTTTTTACAGCACCACTGAGAAATTTTAACCAAAGTATGTTATAGACTTTTCATTAAGACCCTAAAGCAGTGGTGCTCAACCCTGTTCCTGGAAATCTACCGTCCTGCAGAGATCAGCTCCAACCCTGATCAAATACACCTGAACCAACTAATTAGGATCTGAAGGAGCGCTTGATAATTACAGACAGTTGTGTTTGCTCAGGGTTGGAACTAAACTCTGCAGGAAGGTAGATCTCCAGGAACAGAGTTGGGCACCCCTGCCCTAAAGAATGACCCGATGACCCCTTTAATGATTCCACACTTCTGACTATAAATTATATGCTGTATGGTGTATATATATTTAGAAGTTAATTACTGAGCCATCATCCGATTGTCATCAACCTCCTTTTACATGAAACTTAAAGGTGCACTCAATATTTCTCGTCATTATGTATTTGTTCAACACATAATACACACAAAGAGACAATACTTCACAAAATCTGTTTAAAATCTCACATCAAATGAAGGCTCCAGTCATATCAGTGTTATATTTTACATGGAGCAGGTCCTTGAAATCACATGACCAGCTGAATACTAGTTTTATCTTGCTAACCTGGCTGTAATCTGACACTTTCACTCATGGAATAACAAAAGTCAAGTGAAATTCAACATTTGCTTTTGCACCTACACCACTAGGTGTCAGTATAAGATGACTACCGTGTCAGTCAACATAACATAAACAAACATCAGTCCGTTATACAGAGAAAAATGCAGAAATGTTTTCCTCAAAAAAAATTATTTCTTTACGACTGAAGAAAGAAAGACATGAATATCTTGGATTACAAGAGGGTGAGTACATTATATGTGAATCTTTGTTTTGGAAGAGGACTTCTCCTTTAATATATGTAACATCATTTGAAAATATAATTCCATTGAAGATATGGAAAATTGTAATGCAATTCCATGTCATAGCATGTAAATTAAATAAAAATAACAAATTGCAATTCCATGTGTATTTTAAGGTCCTAAAAAGTTCTACAAAGGCACTTTGGCATAAATCACTTGCTTACAAATTCATCTTACAACAAACAAATAGTGCAAGTAGTAGACTTACTGAAATGTGTCCTGAGAAAGACTCCAGCCTAATACTCCAGTGTGTCAGCTGACATATTCTGCATCCTCTCCACCATGAAAAAACACAGCGTTCCTGTGAATCCCATGATGACCATCACGAGGAGCTGCCAGGTCAGCAGTATGTATCCACTGTAGAAGAATGCCACAGCTGCAAAAACAGACTGAGAGAAGGATTGAATTATTGTCACACTGCATCGAATTCAAATTAAATACACTTGAGCTTATTCACTGGCTACTGGAACTTTAAATGCATTTTTTTCATGAAGAAAGTTATAGGGTATATTGAATCTGCCAAAGGAGAAAACATAAATAGCTTTAAATGAAGCACACTTATTTTATATTATTTATATTCTCTACATGCTGATCAGAAATCAGCAGTTCTCAGATTATAAAAAAAAAAAAAAATGCTCATCATCAATGCAAATAGCCTATAAGGTAAGAATGTCAGTTATCCATTAATCTACTGACACTGATGCACACACATCTGTGTAAATGTTATTTTTTAATGTTCATAGAGCTATTGTATAAATACGTTTTAATACATTAAATTCCTTTTATGCATTCAAACAATTAAACATGCCTAAACAGAATTTGGTAACAATAAAACAGAATGTGAGAACAAATAAAACATTTCATATGCCACTAAAAATTTAATTTTTGTTAAACTTGTAATAAATGTATGTTAAATTGTATACGTTTCATGATTTTAATTAATTAGGCATGCTTTTTGATTAACCATTAAAAAGGAGTCAAGAAAAATCTTCCAAGGCAGCATTTATTTGATCAAAAACACACTGTGAAATTATTAAAATTTAAAAAGGCTGTTTTCTGTTTTAATATATTTTAACGTGTAATTTATTCCTGTGATGGTAAATCTGAATTTTCAGCATCATTACTCCAGTCTTTAGTGTCACATAATCCTTCAGAAATCATTCTAATATGCTGATCTGATGCACAGTAAATTTCTTATTATTTCTTCTTATTATCTTTATATTATGTTTAATACTTTTGTAAAAACAGAGTTGTTTAATAAATAAAATAATTTAATTTGAAATTTTTGTATCATTATAAGTGTCTTTACTGTCATTTTGATCAATTTTTGATCAATTCAAGTTCTTAATAAAATAAAAGTATTAATTAAAAATCAATTCTGAATAAAAATAGTAATTTATTTTACAAAGTCTACACAGTTTCTATGGCCCCATATTATACGACACAGCAGGGCTGGGCGAAAAAATGATTACAATATATTTTTTTTCATATCAGTCAATATCGATAATTATCACGATAAATGTCGATTTTGTATTTCTTTCAAGTTTAAAGGCAGATTTTTGCTACAATGTGAAAGTTGTAAAAACCAGACGGTTAATTGTGGCTTTAAACTATTCTTTATGGTCAGAACATGACAAACACTTTTCCTTAACAAAATCTTAATAGAAAAAAATATTTTCTTAGTTCTGCATGTTTTAATGAGCAATACTGTTCCAAATCAAGAAACAGGTTTGTTTAGCCTGATAATATTAATAATAATATAACATTTTTGTCTCCTAAAAATACACGTTTGATAGTAGCTTGAGTTCGGATGCAGATGTAGATTATGTTCATTATCAAAATCAGTAATATCTGTAAAAAAATATAGCAACCTAATTTTTATATGGTGAAATTGAATTATTCTGACTGTTTGAGATTTTTTTTATTAACCATTGCTCTTCCATAGTATTATTGATAGTTCGTGATAATAACAGTTAAAGCCACAAATAAAGCACCCCAATACCATGGTAAAAATTTAATATGGTTCCTAGGTATTGTATGAAAAACAGTAGTCTATACATTTCGTATAAAAGCATAAATGCTATAGCTTGATCACAAAAAATACTGTAATTATATTCCATTACTCCTCATTCAGTACATTTAATACATGTCTACAATAATAATATAATAAAAATCGACACAAATATACCCACGTTTCTAACACAATACCATGGTGCAGTTAGTGCTACTACAGTAAATCTATATTAAATGATGGCGATTTGTAAATTAAAAAGCCTTTTGACTGTATCGATGAGCACAGTGTTTCTCCTGTTTGTCAGCGCTGTTCATCTGGCTTTAAACTGAGCCATTTGTGTTCTTCACTGAATTCAAGCGCTTCACACTGGATCTCACAGCACTGAGTAGTGACCAAGAGTCATCAGAGAGTGAAAGCATCTGCTCAAGTAAGTTCGAACCATGTCCCCACTTGAACTTTGACCCGAGCTGATAAACGGTCAAAGTGGCGCACTTTGACTAGCGCTCTTTTGTTCCGCCTTTGCCGCATAAGCACTACATCAAACATTTATCGAATTCTTGTTAACGTTTATCGAGGAAATTTATATTTCACGATAATTATCGTTAGCAATTTATCACCCAGCCCTACGACACAGTATTTTGCAAGCAAATTGGCCAGTGTCTTCTTTAATTCAATAACACAGCTGGACTGTTGATATCAAGTAAAATACAATTTACATAAATGCAGACTGTCTTTACCTGTATAAATTTGAATATAGCAAAGGCTGGTGCGCTCTGTTCAGCAAACGCCCGGCCCAGAATGCTGTAGAGTTGAGTGTTGAAACAGCTGTCCCCAAGACCCAGCAAGAAGCTGCATAGCAGGGCGATGGACACGCTACAAGAGTGAACAAATAAACACAGCCCCATCAACAATGGAATAGTGCACTCTTTAGGAGACAAAAATTAGCTCAGCAGATACTTATATTGCATTCACTGCATCTGTTTTAATCAGCTAATGCATTCCTTGCCAGTTTTTAGTTTTTCAGATCTCTCTTAAATTATGTTTTATTATACCTTGGTACCAGATATGGCTTATGCTGCGAGCTTGTTTGGAAAACCACAGGTGCATCCTCTGGTATGTTGAGGAATATCAAGTAGAAGGCCACAAAGTGCACAACCATTCCTAAGAAGACGACTGAAGTGCGCCTGAAACGGTTATTTTTCAATACAAGACCAAACAATCCTCCTCCTGCAAACAAAAGACAGCATCTAATAAAGCTCCAATCCTATTAAAGTAAATAAAACTAAAATGCAAGAGTAATCAAAGTGCACTGACCAACTATTTCTCCAGTTCCCACCACAATGCCTGAAATGCCAATTAAGCCTTTTGCTGCGTCGCCAAAGTGTGTCGTAGCTCCAATGCAGGTTCCATAAACACCACTGTAAAATGACAGCTCCAAACCTTTAATGAGACAGCAGCAATCAAAACATATTAATCATGCTCAAATGCTTATAAAATTAATGGTTGTTTAATGGTTACTTTAGTGATGTCCTTACCGCTGTATGCCATGCAGAAACTTAATAACAATATGGTTTTTGTTTTGAAGATTTCTAAAATCGTCTCTAAAGGGGAAAAAGGGGGGAAAAGGGTTTTGATCTACAATGGATGTCCAGTTTGACAATTTGTAAGATATATTTTTGGAAAATTAACTTACTGAACTCTGTTTTAGCTTCCGTCACAGCAGATGTTGCCCTTTGTTTATATCTAAAATTACATTACACAACAATTTATATCAGCTACCAATGAAAAATCAAAAATAAGTATCAGTAAGTAGCAATTACCATTATTTTCCAACAGTAGTTTAAAACCTAATAAAATTATTTGTTGTATTTATTATGTTTTATTTTTTAAGTATTAATCTGAATTTCAGGCCAGATTGGGAAGCAGAACAAAAATCCTTATTGCTGGATCTGTGAAAGAAAATGTAAAACTATATTTTGTTTTCAGTGCAAGGTGAAATCTCTCATTCAACATCATGATTTACTAAATGAACGAGTAAAATTACTTCAGTCTTGCCGATAACAGAGACTGGCCCTCCTCCTCAGAGAGAGCCTCTTCTTGCTGACAGACCTTCCTCAGTGCAAGAAAACTTAGTGTACCGAGTACTGAGATAACCAGCAGAGCCGTAAACATAATCTTTCTGTCTCTATCTGCAGGGAAAAAATGTGACAGAAAAAAACCCTCAATTTACATTTAAATTTTGAAATATTTTTGTCATTAATTGTATAGTATTAGTATATATTGTGGTTAGCATAGATTAAATAAGTGCTGATTGACATAAGTTAAATTCAAGAGTGAACACAATCAAGTTTCATCAAAGTACAATTTTCAAACCATCATGTTACCTGAAATTTCAGTTTTTCCATTCCAATCAAAATAAACGTATAGATTTCCAAACAACATACTGGAAAGAAAACACAAATAGAACTTTTCATACAGAAATCATGGACAGTTTTAGGTGGTTAAACATAGCTCTTGATGGTTTTAATGATTTGGTTAGTAAGTTTGTGTAACTCCTCCAATATGACTTTTTTTCTTCAGTTAAACACAAAAGGAGAGCTTTTTGTATGCAAATTGTATGCAATTTTCCATACAATTATTTGTCCTTATTGTCCTTTTTGCCCATCACATACTGTATTTTAGTAATCATTATAAATTATATATCATTTAAAAGCTTAAAACCTCAAACCATCCTGTGAAAATCATTTTTAAATCGGACATTGCGTTACTATGGAAACGGTACTTTAAAATCTTTTGGCTGTCTCCCCCTTAGTGGGTGGTGTCAGGTGTCATATTACAAAATGTATTACAGTATTTTACAATCAAAACTTTTAAATAATATTGACAGAAACTTAGACATTTGTGACAGAAAAATGCATAAAAAAATTCAATGGAGTTTGGATGGCACCTGGTGGCTGTTTATGGTAAAACGCCCTACATAAAATCTCAAAGGACCCTCACTTTTTTTTCATATCAACTTAAAATTTGGAATGAAACTTATTTAGACATAAGGTATTAATTTTATAGCAATTTTAGAGTACCGGTTATGTAAAATACTTTATATCAAATAAAAAAATAGTACAGTGCATTTTTACAGTAAATTTAAATTTCTATAACTTTTTGATACTTTCATATTATGAAATTAGTGCAGAAACTTCTTCTGCGATAATTTGCTGATTGTCCTCTTCAAAAAGAGCCCAACTTTAGGTCTGTATTCCAAAGCGTTCACAAATTATAAGAAGTTTGCATAGAGCACTTTCATGCACTTTCACTTTCATGGGTGACAGTTAAAGGGTTAACATTACATTAAATAAAATAAACAATAACTCAAGTTAAAGAATAAAAAAAAATAAAACTTAAACTTGAACTAGCTGTCAAGTCAACATCTCTTTGTCATGTAGTTTAATGATGTACTAAAATAACTAAAACTAAAATTAATAATTAATAAAAACTATAGACATTAAAAAACAATAACAAAAACACACAGCAAAATCAATAAAACTGTAACTTAAATTAAAATGAAACAGAAAAAGTAATGATCTCAGCTGATATAAAAAAAAAAATATATATATATATATAAAATGTGAACTGTATTTATTATGTTCTTCTTTTTTTAGAGCTTGGCAGTTTAAATTTATTTTCATTTTATATGAACAAGACAAAATTAGTCATTCTGTCCAATATCTCATTTCACAGAGGAAAGAACATAACACGAGGTTGGATCAACTTATAGTTGTTAATCTGAATGCTGCTTTGACTCCTAACATTCCCAATTAGTTTACCATTGATGATCACAAAATGATTAAGGTTAATATGTTAAAGTGAACCTCAGTTATAATTTCAAGTTAACTGTGCATCAGGCTGAGTTCTCTGTAAGTGTTTCCTGACCTGCACTGCAGTAAAGCCCAAAACAATCCTGTGTTCCTGTTGATGGTGGAAGCATCAGAGTTCTCCACTAGAAAGTGCCCTTGAGCTGTCCAAAGCACTGTGGACACAAAAAGGCAGGTTGCACCCATCAGAATGACTGAAAATGAATTTACAACTAATATGTGAACCTGGACCACAAAACCAGTCATAAGGGTCAATTTTATTTTTAAATTGAGATTTATACATCATCTGAAAGTTAAATAAATAAGCTTTCCATTGATGGTTTGTTATGATAGGACAATATTTGGTGAGATACATATATTTGAAAATCTGTAATCTGGGGGAAAAAAAAAAATACTGAGAGAATCACCTTTAAAGTTGTCCAAATTAAGTTCTTAGCAATGAATATTACTAATCAGAAATGTAGTTTTGATATATTTACGGTAGGAAATTTACAAAATATCATCATGGAACATGATCTTTACTTAATATCCTAATGATTTTTGGCATAAAAGAAAAATTGATAATTTTGTCTCATACAATGTATTGTTGGCTATGGCTACAAATATACCCGTGCTACTTATGACTGGTTTTGTGGCCCAGGGTCACATATGAGCCGTGTCGCACTACTTAAATATAAATGCCTCTTAACAAATAAGTAATTAGTACATTAATTACATAATATAAGTGTCATTTAAACCTGCGATTTATTTTGACTGACTATAATCGATTCAACAGTGTAACAATGCAAACAATGCAAATATACTACCTTTTTGAGTGACAACTAGAACCTTTTCACGTTTTGAAATTCCTTCACCCACTCAAGCACTATGGTAAAGGCTTACCATAGTGCTTGAGTGGGTGAAGGAATTTCAAAACGTGAAACATCTACTATACTGTTTACCATACACAAAAGACTAACCATAAAGGCTTAGAAAAAGTTGCAGCACTGCATACAAGCTTTGTATTTGATGAAAAAACCTATTTAATTATGTGTTTAAAGGAATAGCTCTGATGAACAACTCATCTACATCTTGAATGGCCTGAGAGTGATAACTGACTGAATAGTTTTTTGTGTAAACTATTCAATCAATTACCAGCTGGCAGGTGATGATGAATAGCTAAGAAATATTTGATGAAATGAAATACACTATGAATGTACTTGCGTGTTTTAAATATCTACTTACTGGCTGCTCCGATGCCAATTACCACTGATGTGAAATAAAAGGACCATGTGGATGGAATGATGAATACAGCTATATAACCACTGAAAAACACACAGACGTAAACAATACAGACAACAGCGGCATGATGACTGCAGTCAATAAGAAATCTGAGATACGTACCTATAAAGAACTCCACTCAAGAACATGGTAACCTGTGGTCCAATAATTGCAACGATAGTGGGAGCTAACACGTTACAGAATGAAAAAACTCCATATATTATTCCAAGGCTGTGAAAAGAAAAAAGCAAAATGATTGGATATCCCAAACATATTTTTATCATATCTACATCCAGAGTTTATTTTACCTTCCATTTCTGATTTTAGAAAATGTGATATCGCTTTTTGGCCTTTGTTTCTCTTATTTATCATAATGCACTCTAAAATAATGCACCATTAAACTGCTGCATATTGTCTCTTTTACATTTCTTTGTCCTAGCTACAAACTCACCAATGTTCAACTGACTAAAAATGCAAATTTATGATTTATGGAACCCCGAGTATTAAGACTTCTATGGCTTAATATAACATAAATGATGTCTCTTACTTAAATAGGTAGTAGAAAAGCTATGAAAGATTTACTTGATTTAAAAAATCCACATCGTTTCATTCATATTTTGGACTATGGGGGCGGCATTATTTCGATGACGAAAAATGGTTGCACTCTGTGAGCTGCTGGCACTGCCTTATGCTATTTTTACCACGACACATCTCGGAAAATAAAATACTGATACGATGACCACAGCTACTGAAAGAGCCTACAGGTGGCGATGGATGTAAGTGTAGGCTTAAGCCAAATGCCATACCAATGATTTTCCCCATAAAGAGTCTAAACGCTCCCGATATTGAGTGAAATCCGCGCTGAGAAAACCTTCAGTGGCTGCGGCATCATGACGAGCGTCGGCATGTTTATATCCTGCCAGAATGCCATCTAGTGATTCTTGTCTCTGTCGTTTGTAAGCTCTTTCAATAGCTGTGGTCTACTAAAAGCCTCAAAGGCATCAGGGCTAAAGATTTATTGGTAAACAGGCATCTTCCCATTCTTTTCTCCTCTTCTTATTACTGGGAAAGTAATGAAGACTTACATCACTTCTTTTGTTGCCCTTCGACTAACAATTACAACCAAAAGCCGCACAATGTGGCATTGTATCAGTGTTTTATTTTCTGAGTTGTGTTGCGGGAAAAATAGCAACAGGTAGCTCATTGAGTGCAACTATTTGACATAATCAAAACAGTGGTGCTCCCCATAGCCCAAAATCTATCTAAAACACAATGTGGATTTTTTAAATAATGTAAATCTTTAAACTATACAAGTCTTAATACCCAGTGATCTCTTTAAATTTTAAGTCAAACTAGTAGTAATGTAATTACTGATGAAGAAGACCTGAATTAAAGTTATGAAGGCTCATTAAATCAAGTTAAAATAACATAATGTTACTTTACATTAGACCGAAACAAATATGTTGTAACACAATGCTGAAAACTTTTTTTTACAGTGCGGTGTATTATATTTACATATCGATCATAAATCTATAAATTATGACGGGATGTAGTAGAAAAGGTGACTGAGATCTTACCTGTGGTACCCACTCCCAGTGAAGTTAGTGCTATTCAAGCTTTTCACCACTGTTTGCTAAAAGGACGGAAGGAAATAAATAAACAAACAAACTTTTGCTGTTGACCTAAATATCCCGGTAGCATGACAAAGTTTTCTAAAAAAGTTAAGTATATTTCATGTAGTAAATATAAAGTAAAAAACACTGCTTGATATGTTCATTTTGCACTGAAAATGCAACATACAGATAAAACTATAGAACTATTTGTTGAAGCCTATGAGAAAACATCCTTATCCTTTCATGGTTAAATTGAGTTAGTGGGTTCCTGTGTAGGGGTGACTGTGAGGTTAACATGAGTCCACCATGACATTTGGTGCAGGAGCCATTAGTCATGCAGGATAATTCATTGACTGATGGGGAAAATCAAAAACACGAGATACGCCTGACCCAGATTTACCTCAACAACAGACTGTTTTCAGATAGTCTAACTGAAACTCTTTATTGAATGTTGTTTTTCACAGAAAAAAATAACTTAAACTAAAAAAAAACAACACTTGCCTTCTACCACGTACCATGGTATTGTTACTGAAATAAAACTGTGAATAAAATCACAAAAAGACTATGTCTGACATTTTATGTGGTAAAATAACAGCATTTGCTGTATTTTTGTAGAAACTGATGCTAATTAAAAACTTAAACTGCTCTTAAGTTTTGGCATAAATACTGCTAAAATTGCAGCATGACAAAATAAACATTTCAAACATTTTAAAAAACATAGCAGCATATCATGCATCCTAGTCTATAATTTACACTAGCATGCAGTAAGAATGAAACACAACTTACTTCGATATTACCACAGGTGGTGAAGGCTGTAAAAATGAGCAAAAATCCTATTCCCAAAATAACAACATTATACGTCCTAATATCTGCCATCCTCAGCTCATTTAGATCCTCATGTATGCCAGAGTTTCAGCGAGTGTGCCTTGGTCCATGTAATTACAACTAGTATCCAGGAAAGCAAACTGTTAGAAAACAAACCAAGTGGTTGAGTAATTAGTGATCTACAGCACGTATATTACACTATTATTACTATCATTCTATCCTTAACAGCAGTTAAACGTTAGCGAACACAAGTTGGTGGTCACATATGTGCACGCGCCTCGTGACCATCAAGCATGAGATGAAAGTTACTGGAATGCAGGATCCATGTGATGGTTTCCGTGGCAACTACTTCACAAGAGGCAATGGCCCAGAATGACGAGGAGAAGCTATAATTTGATTTTACATAATTATGTAAAACGTATGTGCAGTATGCTGCTTATTGTGTTGCTTCAAGATGATTTGATAAATACATTTTAGGTTTAATGTATTCCTACGAGCGACCGCATAACCTTTAGTTATTCCAGATTAGCTACAGCATTGCGCTAATTGTTACACATGCCGTCAATAACACTGTATCACTGCAATAACTTACCAAATTCACAAAGCCAAACTTTAACACGCAGTCGCTGTTGTTGCTATATCGGTTACGCGCAATCTTTAAAAGCAGAGATTCAATGTCTTATGAACGTTAGAATGTGCGTGAATTGATCTGTACTTGTTTACATATTGCTTTCAAAGGTTGTCGGTTGTGTAAGCGCTAAAAGATCACCAACCCCTCAAGGTAAGGTAGGGTAAGTTTACGCGTAGATCATCCGTAGATCTGTATGCAATATTCACAGAGCGCAAGTCGATCAGTGTTATTTGGAAATCATCAAACGTTGACAGGCTACGTCACATCTGGGATGCTCGTTATGTTTTTTTTTTGTTTTTTTTACTTTACAGAGCTAGAATGACAGCGTAAATACTAAAAATATATAAATAAATAAATAAGTAGAGTAAATAATGCTTCGGGTTAATTTAGAAGGGACATACAAATAAACCACGGTAGCAAATTATCACACAGAATAATGCATCTTCAATTTAAGACAATTATTTTAAAAGTTTGGTCTATTTTACTCCAATAGGTAAATGTTCTTATCTTTTTGAATTGCAACAAAACATACAACATTTCCAAGAACAATTAAAGACAATTAAAAAAGAGGTCACAATACAAGAATTTCTAAAATTATAGAATTAGACCGTAGAAGAGTCTTGTGTAAAAAAAACTTTCTTTTAAGAATCAACCGATTACTCGCGATTAATCGCATAAAAGTATGTATTTTTTTACATAATATATGTTGCTTGTACTGTGTATATTTATTATGCATATATAAACACACACATGCATGTATATATTTAAGAAAAATGTTGTTTATATATTAAAATATTTATATGTAATATCAATTATATAAATATAAATATATACATGTAAATATTTTCTAAATATATACTGTATGTGTGTGTATTTATATATACATAATACGTAATCACAACGCGATTAATCGCAATTAATCATCTGACATCACATAACATTTTTGCAAGAAATAGCAATAAATCTAAACTTATGAAAAATTGTCTGTTTTCAAAGAGTCAGTAAAATATTTTTGCTAATACGGATATTTGGGGATAAATTGCTTTTTCACAAAATTAGAAAAGTCAATTCTTTGGATCCAAAAAACCTAATAAATAGGCAAACATGATGACAAAGAAGCAATTGGGCGAAATACTGTCAGTAAACTTAATAGATAACTGGATAGTTATGATACAGTTTATGAATAATTTTAAAAGAAACTTCAAAAAGTTGGCAAAACCACTTGAACAACTTTTAAATTTATTTATTTATTGTCTAATAAGTCTGAATTCTGTTCACATTTCACTAGGTTTACGGCTCCAAAATAATTCCTCGTTACGTTTCAGTCACCAGATTTTAAAATCGCCAAGTCACTACGGGAAGCCGTAGAGCTCATTCACTGACAGCACGCTCTTTCCCAGAAGCCTTTCCTCATATTGTACACAATCATCATGGCGGCGCAGGATGGTAGGTAGCGTGAAAATGTACTTAAATGCCATTTACTCAATCTTTGCGGTGTTATTTATAGGCGTATAACATCAGTTCCACTTATTTGGCACTCGTATTACACTGAACGGATGTTCTTTTAACTTGTCAGGGTGAAATAATTGCTAGATATTCTGTGATTAGCCATGTCGAAAACTTCGGCTGTGTCACAAAATCTACTGAGCTGTCTACCCAGACAGCATTTCTGAGAGATGCTGAAACGTTTGAACATTTCTGGAACTTTCGATTAACGTTTATGGGCATCGCGGCAACGTTTGGAACGTTTGTTTAAACAAACGTTCCAAACGAGCCCATGGTAGCCAAAGATGTTGTCTAACTAGGCAGCTCATTGAATTTTGAGACACAGTCTTGATATGAGCTTGCGAATATTAGCACAGCGGGCTGGCTAAGTTACCGATGAGTCAGTTGTGTACGGTTACAGCACGGGCTCTATCGGGTCGCTCATGGCTACAGTTATTGGTCTTAGTTCAACAGTTGGGTTCAAATAACGATAAGAGAATTTACTAGATGTTTCTGTGCGTTTACACAGCAGCTAGTCAGTTAGCTTTTAAAATCTGTATACTAGAGACAGTCTAGTTAAACAAGTAAAACGTACAAGTAATAAGTGGGAATCTAGAATAAACACATGGTTTCAGCTTTTATCTGTATGATTTAGATAGTTACTGTTTTCTCAAAAACTGTATATCTTATAGGTTATAAAATATTGTCCCATGAGGATTTGTTTGATTTATTTTAATACTTGGATACTACAGTTTGACATTGTCACATCAGTACTCAGAAACAGGCATCTGTACTTTGAAAACTACATTTCTGTATCAAAGTCGTTCTCATCTGATAATTGTTCCCACAGGAAGTGAGGTAGTAGGAATGGAGGCTGAGGTCACACAGAAGGTACCAGAAGTGTTGTGTGAAGCTGCTGGACAAGAAGATGCAGCAGGGACTGAACAAGCATCTCTTGCCGACGGTGAAAGCACATCAGCCCAGCCCGCTGCTGTCAGCAACGGAGAGGAAAGCGACGAGGGGAAAGAAATGGTGGATGTGAAAATAATTTGGAATAAAAACAAATATGACCTTAAAATTCCTTTAGATGGCACCGGTGCTAAACTGAAAGAGAAAATTCACACTCTCACTGGTAATTATCATTAGCCTTTTTGCTTGTAAATGTTGTATTTTTTTTGTCACAGTTCAAAAAGAAAATAACATAACAAGGATCCCAGGTTGGTGATCTTTTAGTGCTTACACAGTCTAAAAAAAAAGCATCCTAGAATGCACCTCCTTCAGTAATTACTTTCATTTTAAAATGTGGAAAATACCTGACTTTCAAACTGTCCCTTTTGGACCTTGGACCACAAAACCAGTCATCAGGGTAAATTTTGTTTTAAATTGAGGTTTACACATCATCTGAAAACTGAATTAAGCTTTCCATTGATGTATGGTTTGTTAGGAAAGGACAATATTTGCCCGGGATACAAATATTTGAAAATCTGGAATCTAAGGGTGCAAAAAAAAAAAAAATATTGAGAAATTGCCTTTAAAGTTGTCCAAATTAAGTTCTTAGCAATGCATTTTACTAATCAAAAATGAAGTTTCGATATATTTATGGTAGGAAATTTACAAAATATCTTCATCTAACATGTTCTTTCCTTAATATCCTAATGATTTTTGGCATAAAAGAAAAATCGATAATTTTCACCCATACAATGTATTTTTGGCTATTGCTACAAATATACCCGTGCTACTTAAAACTGGTTTTAAACGGATAATGTGGACTCCCGATACAATATGCAGAATACAAATGCTTTTTTGTGTGTTTTGTATGGTTATCAGGTCTTCCACCTGCTATGCAGAAAGTGATGTACAAAGGATTGCTACCAGAGGACAAGACGCTTCGAGAAATCAAAGTTACAAATGGTGCAAAGATTATGGTGGTTGGATCTACAATAAATGATGTACTAGCTGTAAATACACCAAAAGAAGTTATTCAGCAAGAGGTTAAAGCTGAGGAGAACAAAAAGGAGCCATTGTGCAGGCAAAAGGTGGGTGGGAAACCTATTTACATAATGTTAACAATGGAAAAGGAATTCCTATAAATATACCTATGAATTTATATTTTATAAATGTACTTGTGGATACTTTTTTCTCAGCAACATAGAAAAGTTTTGGACAAAGGAAAACCAGATGATGTCATGCCATCTATAAAAGGAGCTAAGGTAAGCAAAACCTGTGAGGCATTGGATATGATTAGACTGTACCAGATCATTGCACACATGCCACGCAAAATTAATTTCATATATATATTAGTGCTGTCAATTTTACTTATTAATTTAAAGGGGTCATAGATTTTTTTTAATTATTGTTTCAGCATGTTCCCTGAGGCTCACTTATTATGGTAATACATTCTTTACACACAGGGAAAAAAAAAAAGTTTAAATTCCCCCTTGCTATTGCACTAGAGTACGTATTTTGACAACATGATCCAAGCATGCAGAACAGCTTCATCTTTCAGCAAATGTTTCTTTGCGAACTCTCCATTACACTTCGCCTCATTTACAAAACACAATGGTCTGAACAAACATAATCCTTTGATGTGATCCTTGCCCTGGAGGCAGTTAATATGCAAATATTTGTGCCCTTGTGACATCACATGCCACCTCTGATCCAAACGAGTCATTTTTGGAGCTTGATTAAATAAATGCTTTGTTTACTACGCTATGAAACTCGCAGGATTTATTAATGGTACAAAGACCTCTTATATGCTTGAAGATCAAGGCAAATTTGATTTCTCATGTCTGACCCCTTTAATAAGTTATGGAAAAATAAAACAATAAAAATATTTTAATGCAGTTAACTCACTACCCCCCTTACCACTTTACGTTTCATACAGTTGACTGGGCAACAACTGTGTCAGGTAGTCAATAAATGCAGTTATGCGCCCCTAAAATTTAAGATATTGGGACAAAAATGTCCATAATTCATATGCTATTTGTATATGTTTTTGTCCCGAATAGCACGAGTGTGATTTTATACAGCTGTTCAGTACATAAGAAGTTAATTTTGTGTAATGTTTCAAATTGTATATTACATGTAACCCTGGACCACAAAATGTAAGTAGCATGAGTATATTTGTAGCGATAGCCAAAAATATATTGTATGAGTCAAAATGATACATTTTTCTTTATGCCAAAAATCATTTGGATATTAAGTAAAGATCACGTTCCATGAAGATATTTTGTAAATTTTCTACTGTAAATATATCAAAATTAATTTTTGAAACTTCATTCTGACAACTTTAAAGGCAATTTTCTCAATATTTTTTTTTTTTTTTTTGCACCCTCAGATTCCAGATTTTCAAATAGTCATATCTCGGCCAAACATTGTCCTATCTGATCCTACATCAATGGAAAGCTTATTTATTCAGCTTTCAGGTGACATATAAATCTCAATTTTGGTTTGTGGTCCAGGGTCACATATATTTATTTTATATTTTGTGTAATCTGTTTTTCCTCAATTTTGCCAACAAAAATGTAACGTATAAAGCCACAGCAGAACTGTTGTGCATCTACAAGCATCACACAGTGGTGTTTCTTTACTGTACAAATCCATGTTTTGGAGGAATAGGGTGAACCAATGATTCAATTGCCCATTCATAAAGATTTACTTAATTTCTGAATGAATCAGCTGTTTGAACCAATTACATAAATAAATGACTCAATGACTTACTCATAAAGACATTTTAGAGTAACATTCTGTTAATAAAATTATATTTCCTTATTGATTAAAAAATTAATAAAATGTATTAAAGGGATAGTTCTCCCAAAAATTTAAATTCTGTCATCATTTACTCACCCTCATTTCAATCCAAACCTATATAACTTGCTTTCTTTCGGAGGACATAAAAGAAGGTATTGTGAAGACTGTTGTTATCCAACCTGTAAAATAAAATTTTTCTATTTTAATATACATTAAAATTAAATTTATTCCTGTGATCAAAGCTGAATTTTCAGCATCATTACTCCAGTATTTAGTGTCACATGATCCTTCAGAAGTCATTTTAAAATGCTGATTATTATCAGTGTTGGAAACTTTTTTTTTTTTCAGGATGCTTTGATGAATAAAAATTTAAAAAGAACAGCAATTATTTAAAATAGCAATCTTTTCTAACAATATACACTACTGTTCAAAACTTTGGGGTCAGTGATTTTTTTTTTTTTTTTTTTTTTATTCTTTCTTGTTTTTAAAAGAAATTAATACTTTAAGTTGACAACATAGATAACTCTAATAATAAACCAGCATATTAGAATGATTTCTGAAGGATCATGTGACACTTAAGACTGGAGTAATTCAGCTTTGCATAACAGGAATAAACTTCATTTTAAAGTATATTGAATAGAAACCAAAATTGTATATTGTAATAACATTTCGCATTATTACTGGGGGGTTTTTTCAGTGTTTTTGATCACATAAATGCAGCCTTGATGCACATCAAAGAGTTCTTTAAAAAACATAAATCTTACTTATCCCAAACTTTTAAACGGCAGTGTACATATTTATGAGTGTGTATTTTTCACTGTACAGCATCAAGTGGGTGGTGGTTTAGTGATCATGTGATCCTGTCCTTCATTTCCCCAACTGTAAAGTTCTTTTAAGGGCTCACAATAAGTTCCTTGTGCACACTAATGACATCCAAGTGATTTCTTATTTGTTAAACAGGAGCGTCTGCCAACAGTGCCTTTATCAGGAATGTACAACAAATCTGGCGGAAAAGTACGACTTACTTTTAAACTGGAACAGGATCAGTTATGGATCGGAACAAAAGGTGATTTAATTATTTAAATACATTTCTATTGGTAATACTCAAATTATGCTTATCTTGATTTATTTATTTATTTATTTTTTCTGGCTTGCAGAAAGAACAGAAAAAATCCCGATGGGTTCCATCAAAAATGTTGTGACTGAGCCAATAGAGGGTCACGAGGACTATCATATGATGGTATGTGTTTATCGGAATGTTTTTAACAAGCTATGCATTGTATCTGTCATTCTCAAACAGGATTTTTTTTTTTAAATTAATTTATTGCTTTTTTTCATGCTGCTGTAAGACAAAAACACTGCAGAAGAAGGTCAAATCATGCATATTTATATTTATATAAATATATTTTGGTTTGTTTTTGTTTGTCACCCTATAGGCATTTCAGCTGGGTCCGACAGAAGCCTCACAATATTGGGTCTACTGGGTGCCTGCACAGTTTGTTGATGCAATCAAAGACACAGTTCTCGGAAAATGGCAGTATTTTTAACGTGCCTCTATAGACACTGAAGAATTGGGATTCAGAACAAAAGATTGAAAACATTAACTGGAGCCAACACAATAATCTGAAGAACTGATTTTTCTGAAGTATATCCAGAGCAAACCGAAGGATTGCTGTTGGACGAAATATTTTGGGGGTTTTAAGTGCACTAAGTGTCAGCATCCCATTTTTCAAACTGTTTCACCACTCGTTTTTTTTAAAGCAATCCCAAGCATAAACAGAAAATTGTACAGAACTTGCATATACATTTCTCGTAGTTATTCTGAAAGAAATAAAAATTATTTAAGGAAAACGATCGATGCAGTAGAAAGATTTTATCTAGTATATTCCTCGGTTTACTGTGCAACTCGAGCAATCTTGCCAAAGTCGACAAGTTCACACAGTTAGTTTAACAATCAGTTTTTATCATTGCACAGACTATAGTTTACATACAACAATGTAACACTCAAATAAGGTATTAAAAAGAGCAGGTTAAAAGAGCATTGTTGCATTTTATGTGGTTCAAAAATGTGGTTCAAGTTTCTTCAAGACTCTTAATAGCACATGGAAAGCTTGTCTCACTTTGTCTTGACGGCAAAAGACTTGTTGCAGAATTACAACCCTAACGCCAAGAGTACAGTTGCTCAGCCTCTGTGCTTTCAACCACATGATACTTTGACAAAGGCAATATCTTCTTAATATTTTATTGTTTAATGCAGCAACATCTCTAGGCCTAAGTCCCTCTCAAATCAGATGTAATATTAGGGAAAACAGTGTTGATGTGCCCTTAATACACTGCGTATATAACTAAGTTGCTGATGAGTGACTTTTCTGATCATGCATGTTGTTTTTTCAAACATGGTGCTAACCAATGATAAGCATTTTTAATTCAATAAAGCCCAAAGGAAGGAAGAATTTCAGTGATCTTTCTGTAGTAAATTTGCCTATATACTTACATTTTTAATTTTCAAACTCTACATGTATATATGCATCTAATTCAATAATAAGAGGAATAGCTCAACCTAAAATGAAAATTTACTCATCCTCATTCCATCCAAGATGTAGATTTAGCAGTACATCACTTGTTCACCAATGGATTCTCTGCAGTGAATGGGTGCCGTCAGAATAAGAGTCCAAACAGCTGATAAAAGCATCACAATAATCCACAAGTAATCCACATGACTGTGTAGCACAGCTGCATGTTTGTGAGAAAGAAGTCCATCAAGACATTTTTAACTTAAACCATTGCTTCTGGCTAAAATATGAGTCCTCTATCTGTAATATTGATGTCACCAGTGGAAAAAATCACCTGGATGAGGAGAGAAATATGCACTGTTTACAAGAGAAACAGGCTGCACGATAAATCGCATGCGATGGTCAGGTGTGTTTAGTCAGTAAAGCCGGTACTTCGATTAGTAGTAAATCTCCATCACGTGCGTTCAGCTGGAGCGGCAATTAATACACACAGCCGTAAATCACTGACAAGCTACGCAAAATCGCGCTCATAATCACAGATGAATCACATTCGATTATGAGCGCGATTTTGCGTAGCTTGTCAGTGATTTACAGCTCTTTGTATAAATTGCCACTCTAGCTGAACGCACATGATGGAGATTTACTGCTAAACAAAGTACCGGCTTTGCTTACTAAACGCGCCTGATTTATCGTGCAGCCCTATTCTAGACAAATATGCTGGTGAATTTTAATGTGAGAAGACAACTTTGGCGAAAATGTTATTATGAATTATGGACTCGCATTCTGGCCAGGATCAAATTTACAAATGAAGGATTTGTTTGTTACAAACATGCAGATTTTCATTTCAGAAGACAACAATTGATGGTCTGGAATCGTGTGGATTATTGTGATGTTTTAATCATCTGTTTGGACTCTTTCTCATTCTGTCGGCACCCATTTACTGCAGAGGATCCATTGGTGAGTAAGTATTGCTAAATTTCTTTAAATCTAAATGGCCTGAGGATAAGTAAAGTTTCAGCATATTTTATTTTTTGAGTGAAGTAGTCCTTCAAGTAGTATTTAGTTTGGTAGATGTGTTGGGAAGTTGGGTAGATGTGTCACCCCCTTAATCTAGTAAGCTACATTTATACACTTAAACTTTTATTTATGATTATATTCCATATTTAGAAAGAAAAAACAGCTGTTTGTGGTTGAGCAATGCATTTTTTATAAAAAATAATATCTGACGGGTGAAGTGTTTCAGTATCAACTAATAGCGATAGTGGGCTTTGCCTCTGAATGGAAATATGAGTATATTATAAAATGTGAGGAAAAAAAATTCTGTATTCATATATTCTGTATATTAAGCCATTGCACAGCTAGTTTATGAATATATATGCAGGAAAACAAGACTTAAGTAAGTACTTTTCTTCTATTTTGTGTTCATATTTTTATTTACATGTAAATCACATTCTCCTTTCCATATCTCTATATCATAAGTAATTCTTTGTATAATCTCTAAATAATTGAAATATAATTTCAAGATATACTGGTGACACTTAACAATAAGGTGTCATTTGTTAACATTAATGTATTAACTAACATTAATGAACAATGAATAATACATTTATTACACTATTTATTAATCAAAAATACAGTTCATTGTTTGTTCATGTTAAAAATTAACTAATGTTAACAAACAACTTGTGATTTTTATAATGCGTTAGTAAGTGCTGAAATTAACATTAAGATTAATAAATGCTGTAGAAATATTGTTCATTCTTAGTTCATAATGTAGTTAACTTACTGTAAAATATTACTGATATATTAGTTTTATGACATTAGTTCTTCGTGGCTCTTTCTCTCTGTACTGTTGTAGCTGTTTTTGTTTAACCTCAAATAGCTTAAAAGCCCCAATGTGATCTCATTTATTTAGAGGTCCCAGTTAAACTGGTATTTCAGATGTATTAATTCAGTTGCAATTAAACAATGCAGTTTGCTACTTGAGTAGTATTGTTTTCCAAAAATCCGTTGTTTTGTCATGCATCACAGGTGTACAGCTCAGGTTAAGGAAAGAAAAAACAAAAAAACAGGCTTTGATCACTATCATTCAGTTGAGGAATGTAAAATATGCCTTCAGGTATGTAGTAGCAGCACAACTTGATTTGTTTTGTAACCTTAACTTAAGAGTTTATCTTCAAACAAGCATAATAAACATCATATAACTGACTATATAAAAATAGTGAGTGTTGGTGCAAAGATTAATGGAGTTTTCTGAATATATATATATATATATATATATATATATATATACTACCGTTCAAAAGTTTGGGGTCAGTAAGACTTGTAATAGTCTTTAAAGAAGTCTCTTATGCTCATCAAGGCTGCATTTATTTGATTAAAATATAGAAAAAAAGCAGTAATATTGCAAAATGTTTTTACAATATAAAATAATGTTTTTTATTTTAACTTACTTTAAAATAGAATTTATTCCTGTGATGAAAAGCTGAATTTTTATCAGCTGTTACTCCAGTCTTAAGTGTCACATGATCCTTCAGAAATCATTCTAATATGCGGATTTATTATTAGAATGATCAATGTTGGATAATATCAACAGTTGTGCTGCCAAATATTTTTTGGAACCTGTGATTTTTTTTTTTCAGGATTCTTTCATGAATAACAAGTTTAAAAAGTACAGTGTTTATTCAAAATATAAATATTTTATAACAATGTAAATTATTTATTATTAACTTTTAATAAACTTTTAATTATTAACTTAATACATCCTTGGTGAATAAAAGTATTAATTTCTTTAAAAAAAAAGAAACAATAAAAATGTACTGACCCCAAACTTTTGAACGGTAGTATGTATATATATATATATATATATTTAGTTAACAGACTCTTTATCCAAAGTGACTTGCAAATGAGGAACAGCAATACATTATTAATTCATTTTCATGAGAAGTGCTAAAATACAAAGTTTTACAAATTACAATAACCCTTTTTCAAATGTTTCACACAGTTTGCCAAATAAACAATTGTTCAAAATTCTAATTGATTTTGTTTTGTTTTGTTTGGCACCAGCTGTTACTATGACAGCGTTTTTGCCGAAACACTGCATTTACCAATCAGAATGTCAGAATTTCACATTTGTTTCATAAAATGTTTAAGCAGAAATAATTGTTTTATGTTTTATATAAGCAAAATTATGTTTATGTTACATTTACATTTATTCTTTTATCAGTGTATACAAAATGACTTGGAAAGGAGCAACACTTAACCTTTTTTTTTTAACCTTGAAAAAGGAGCCATTTATAATTGTCAGATGCAAATACATCACTGTCATCACTGTAATTAGAAAAGTTAGCTCATGTTGTCATCCTAACCACAACCCTTTTTTGTTTCTGAAAATGAAATTATGAAAAAACACTGTGGCAGTTCGAAGGTGAGGAATGTTTGATCTACGTTTGCTGGTACAATCTCCAATTATCTCCAAAGAACGATCCAACTGAACTGTGACCATACGTCACCCCGACTTCTTAAATATCTTAGACACGCATAACAAGATACGCCTGTTTCTCACATAGCAGGACAGCTGACTATAAAAAAGTGTTTTTTTTTTGTTTGTTTGTTTTTAAAAAGTGTTTTTCAAATGCTTTTAAGAATAATTTGTAAGGTTTACTTCCTCAAAACAACTTGTGACATTAAAATGGGTGTAGCCTTGATAACATGTTTTTTAATAGACATCAGGTACATCACTGCCAGCAATATACGTGACGCATGTAATTTTGTACATAAAACATGCTACGTGGATTGTGTGAGGTTTGCATCTAAAGAAGATTCATCACAAAGTTATGTATAATAGTTATAAATAATAGTTTTTGCTTCTGTCCAGAGCCACTTACAAATCAGAAAAGTGTATAGTTGATTGTTCTGTTTATGTTGTACTGTTAATAATTTCAGAACAAATTATAATTTTAAGTATGTTACCTTTATGTCTTTTAAACAAGATAACAAACCATGCATTTGTAAGGATAGCCAGAAACGGTGCATGTACACTATTTAATGCATCTTTATTTAAAAGGATGCATTAAATTGATCAAAAGTTCTTCTGAAGTTTCTTATGCAGCAAATCAGCATATTAGAATGATTTCTGAAGGATTATGTGACATTGAAGACTGGAGTAATGATGCTGAAAATACAGCTTCACCCTCACAGGAATACATTTTTAAAATATATTACAATTGAAAATGTTGTTTTAATATTTCACAGTATTACTGTTTTTACTAAATTTCTGATCAAAACAAATCCTTATTGCTATATATATATATATTACTGTATAGGGAGCATAAACAGAAATATCTAATTTTTGTTTATCGCTGCCATTTGAATAAAAGAAAAAAAATGCAATGGATGCAAACCAGATATGAAGGGAAGCAACTGAAATCTTGTCGCATATATCCAAACCATAGACTGTAAAAAAATATGGACGTAGTAGCTGTGTTTCCATCCACCTATTTTTAATGCGCATTTTGGAATATCACATAAAAAAAACTCTGGATGGAAATGCGAAGATGCGCATAAATTCTAAAAATGCGCATAAAAACCTCGTGCGCACAAGTGAGTAGGATAAACTTTTATCCGATAAGAAAAAATGTGCATAAACTATATGGAAACACTTTTACCGAATAAATTCCTCCATGCGCATTAAAAAAACGTCATGTGACTTTTCCACTTTTGACGCTGAACTGCCGCTAATGCGAAACTGAACACAAAATGTTCACGGGCATTTAAAAGCGAAGACAAACTACCCCACAACCTCTCTCCCCGGTGATACCGGTATTACCGGTGTCACATGTTGATTAACCAGTGTGAAAATTTTCTTGCACCATCACATCCCTACTGCTCGCCCTGAGGTGCAAGCAATTCATACATTTATTTGTTTATTTGGGTGCAATTTTTTTTTCTGCTGTAAAGTTGGGCATTTTAACATGGGGAGTCTATGGAAGTGACTCCCTTTTGGAGCCAGTCGATGAATTGCAGTTTAAGTCACTTCTGTGTTGGTTTCAATAGAGAGAGCGGGAGGTTGCCGCTTGATCCAAACATGCTTTTGCCAGAAGCTTATTTTATTTGTCTGTAAATTAAATTCAGTCTGAATTTTTTTCCTCGCACCAAACTAAATCTATGTGATACATTGCAGACTGTGGGATCAAAGTGTTGGGGGTAACACATTACAAGTAACATAATCAAATTACTTTTTTCAAGTAACTAGTAATGCTTTACTTTTAAATTTACAACAAAAAAAATCTATTTTTTTCTGAGTTACTTTTTCAAATAAGTAATGCAAGTTTTCACCCTTTATTCACTGACATTATTCTCTTGTCCCCATGTTGAGAGGAATTCACTTTTGGTTTACAGTTCCCAAAAATATAACTTTTGTTGTTGTTGTTGTTATTGTTTGCAGCCCAGGTGACAAAATGTAAAACAAAAGTAATGTAACACATTACTTTCTATAAAAAGTAACTAAGTAATGCAATTAGTTACGTTTTTATGAAGTAACTCAATACTGTAATGCATTACTTTTAAAAGTAACTTTCCCCAACGCTGTATAAAGGTCACTGGGTTCACTAATGAAATGATACAAATGTAGGTTTAGGTTTAGTATTTATCATAGAAATTATATTTTTTAAAAGAATACTTCAGTGTGAACTGAATGTGATGCTTTCAGACACTTAACTGCATGTCAATTGCATTTAAATAAAATTCAATTATTGTTTACGTTTATTAAATCCAATTAGCTGAACTGCTTTTTGGACACACCTAAGGAGCACTTAAACAGGCCTATATCTTTTTTTAAATATATGTTTTATTAATTTTCACTTTATAAAGAAATAACATACTTGGAAAATAATGATAACATAAAAACAACAACAGGTAAACAAAAAAAAAAATACATTTCAGCTCACACACACAAAAAGCAAGGTTTACATGTATGTATACACTTACATGGGAATTCACTGAGTCAGGAAGATAAAATATTGAAGTACTGACAATGAATACAAATTATACAACTAACAGAACCAGCCATGACACCCTTAGATAAACCCTCTTGTCAGGATGGAAGCAATGTCAAGATCAACATATGTCAGAAAAGGTTCCCAAATTTAATGAAACACTCCACTCTTATCATGTACAATACAAGTCAGATAATCTAGTGACACATATTCAAGAATAGTTCGATGCCACATCCTAACAGTGGGAGCTTTATCTGAGATCCATTGTAAAAGTATACATTTTTTAGCACTGAAAATGAGGCAATTAAAAAGCCTAATTTTGAACTTATCAAGACCTGCAGAAGGAGACATTCCCAGTAGATAAGCAGTGGATCTGGAACCAAAGAAACACTTAAAATTTTATTCAGTTCTTCTGAAACCCCCCACCAGAACCTCTGTATCTTGTTACAGAACCACAAACAATGAGTAAGGCTACCTATTTCTGTCTTGCATTTGGGACAGAAAGAAGAGAACTCAGCCCTAATTCTACTGCGCTGGGAAGGAGAAATGTGAGCTCTGTGAAGAATTTTGAGCTGAATAGCTCTTACTTTATTATATATACTCAGGTTTTTTGCATTTTTCCAAACCATATTCCAATCTTCATCTGCTACTTGAATATTAAGTTCCCTTTCCCAAATCGTTTTAAGAAAATGAGTAGATGTGCCGACATACTCCGATAGCACACTATAAAATAAACTTATAGATTTAGTTGAGTGCATCTCAAAAAGCTGTTTCTCAATTTCGGAGGAACTTGCATTAGAAAGAAGTGTTGTATCCTTTTGAATATAATTTCTTATTTGTAAATAGCGGAAAAAATCCCGCCCATCAAGGTTGTATTTTTGGGAAATCTGACTAAAAGACATAAGAGTATTATTATCAAAAAGATCTTTTCGTTTAGAAAGCCCTTTGAGAGCCCACTGCCGGAAATGTGAATCACTGACACCTGGGGGAAAATCCAGATTATTACATATTGGTGTATAAACCGATGTTAAGTATGATTTACCTTCAAGTCGTCTAACAGACTGCCAAGCCTTCACAGAATTTAAAGTAATAGGGTTTGTACAAGCTATTCTAACCATCTTCATTCTTTTTAGAAAGAGCAAATTTTGAAGAGGGACCTGTGATTGAAAGGACTCTATATCCAACCATAATGAAGTTGGGTCTTCTGAAATCCAAGCGGTTATGTAACGTAAATGGGCACCAAGTTGATACCTTCTAATATCCGGGAGACCAAGACCGCCCATATCTTCTGGTAGACACAATATATTAATCCTAAGGCGAGGTCTTTTATTAGCCCATATAAAAGAATTGAACCATCTGTCTAGATCTTTAAATGTTTTCTGCAAGAAAAAAAAATGGAATCATCTGAATCGGATACAATAATTTTGGTAGAACATTCATTTTCAAAAGAGCAATGCGCCCCAGCCAAGAAATAGGAAGAGTATTCCATCTTTCTAGATCGCGTTTTATACGATTAAAAAGAGGAATAAAATTTGACTTAAACATCTGATCGAATGTAGGGGTTACATGTATTCCCAGATATACAAAGCCCAATGGGGACCACTTAAATGGGAAAGGAAGTGAACTTGAAGGGACAGCTTGTAGGTTACCTAGGGGCATGGCTTCAGATTTACTAAAAATAATCCTGTAACCTGAGAAGACACTAAAATCTTTGATGACACCTAGAAGATTAGTTATGGATATTTCTGGTTTAGATAAGAAAACCAGGATGTCATCAGCATAGAGATTAATCTTATGCTGCCTACTAGCTATAGTCAAGCCATGTATGCCCAAATTTGACCTAATTGCCTCAGCCAAAGGTTCTATCACTAAAGCAAAAAGAAGGGGAGACAATGGACAGCCTTGTCGAGTGCCCCTACTGACCCCAAAACTGGAAGAACGCAAACCATTGGTTATTACCACAGCGAGAGGGCCAGTATACGACAACTTAACCCAGCTAACAAAATTTTCACCCAGACCAAATTTAGATAATGTATAAAACAAGTAAGGCTACTCAACTCGATCGAACGCTTTTTCTGCGTCCATTGAGACAACAAGACTGTCCATCTTCTGCTGGTGTGAAAACTGAATAATATTTAATAGTCTACGAATACTGTTACCAGAGCTACGTCCCTTAATAAAACCTGTTTGATCTTCTTTAATAAGTTGAGGTAATAAGTCTTCAAGCCTTGTAGCAAGGATTTTAGAAAGAATTTTAAAATCACCTGTAGGAGGCACAGTCCTCTGGTTGTTTCCCCTTTTTAAGTAACAGAGAAATATTAGCCTCCCGTAAGGAAGGAGGGAGAGTACCCTTCTCTAAAGAATAATTAAACATTTCTAAAAGAGGATCAACCAAAATATCCCGAAATGCTGCATAAAATTCACTACTCAGTCCATCTGGACCAGGGGCTTTCCCAGTCTGCAGACTCCTAATTGCTACTAATACCTCCTCCCTTGAAATAGGACCATTAAGAGCAAGCTTCTGATGCTCAGTTATAGAGGGTAACTCAATTTTAGAAAAAAACGCATCCATAAGGTTTAGTGAGTTACATGGGGACTCTGCTTTGTACAGAGTTTTAAAAAAATTAACAAATGTGTTATTGATTATTGTAACATCAGAAGAAGGATGCTCCTGATCATCCTTGATTGAAGATATCGTTTGAGAGTCTGCTTTTTTCTTAGTAAGATAAGCCAGGTATTTCCCTGGCTTATCACCATGTTCATAGAGCCTTTGCTTAGCAAACCTAACTTTCCTCTCAGCAGACCTTACATGCAAGGACCCTAAAGCAGAACGTAAAGCAGTAATTTCTTTTAATTTAGCTGACACTGGATTCTGGACATAATCCCGCTCTGCCCGCCTAAGTTTTGCATCTAGAATATCCTTCTGTTCTGTTTGCCTCCGCCTCTTACTAGACGTATAAGAAATTATAAGACCCCTTGAGAAGGCCTTAATTGTTTCCCATAGCAAAGATTTATCTTCTGTAGAGGGAGAATTGATAGCAAAAAATGAACTGAATTCTGACATGAAGTAAGAACAAAATTTGCTATCCTTAAGAATAAAAGGATTAAATCTCCAGTACCTAGTTTGATTAAAAGGGCTCTGTAACTTTAAATATAAGAAGACAGCGGCATGATCCGATATTATAATATTTCCAATGGTGCTGTGATCTATAAATTGTAATAGCCCCTTAGGAACAAAAAAATAGTCTATTCTTGTGTGGCAACAATGTTGTTTAGAATAGAAAGTAAATTCTTTATCAGCAGGATGCTGTGCTCGCCACACATCCACAAAATCCAAATCCTCACATAAAGAATTAATGAATTTAGCCTGAAATGAGGGAGCCAAACCCGAAGGAAGTTTGTCCATAAGTGGGTTCAATTGACAATTAAAATCTCCTCCCACAACAGAACGAGTGACCTTACATTCCAGCAGTTTGACAAATGCACTTGTTAGAAAATTACATTGATGACCAGGGGGAAAATATACATTCATAATGGCAATTTCTTCTCCTTGCAACATACCCTTTATAATCACGTAACGTCCATTTTTATCTTTGATACAATTTAACAACCTAAAGGGTAAAGATTTTTTTAAACAAAATGGCCACTCCTCGGCTCCTTGGTGTAAACGAGGAGAAAAAAACATGACTGAAGCCCAACTGTTGCAACTTAAGATGTTCTTTTTCGTCAAGATGAGTTTCTTGTAGGAGGGCTATATCAACATCCTCCTTTTTAAGGAATGTGAGAATTGATTTCCTCTTCACAGGTGTGTGTATCCCATTAACGTTCCAGGAACAAATCTTAAGCATACTAGCTGACATGTTTTATGAGAAAAGAAAAAAAAGACAAGCCCTGAACAAAAGTGTTTCCCATAGAAAAAATACAATCCCATGTTAACATCAGATGTGAGCTGAAAGGAGCAAAACAAAAAGAAAACAGGGAACACGTAACTATAATACAATGAACAGTGCAAACTGTACTCAAACTCGAATCTGTCATTGCTCTGAAATGGTTCAAATAACGCAATTCAGTGTAAAGGAGATCCTGAACGACAAAAGAAAATTTGTTAACATGTAGCGCTTACAGACCTGTGGACCTTAAACACACACAGCGTGTCCATATGACAGAGGCGCTAAGTCATTCTCAATGAAGCTGAGAAGCTAAACGAATGGGAACAAAGTCCTCATCAAACAGATGGGGACATTCCCTCCTGTGACGATAAGAATTTGTCCACTTCGGATGGATCCTGGAACACGTTGATAGTTCCTCGGTATGTGACTTTGAGGGAGGCAGGATAAAGCTGTGCGTAAGTGGCACCGGCCGCCCTCAGACGCTTCTTGACCTCGTCAAATTGCTTACGTTTACGCAAAACCGCAGCAGAGAAATCCTGGAAAATCTTCACCTTAGAGTTTCCGAACATCAGAGCCTGCTCTCCTTTACCCATCTCTCTCGCAGCTGTGATGACCCGTTCCTTGTCCACGTAGTTATTAAATCTCACCAGGACTGCCCTTGGATACGGGGACGCTGTCTTGACAACTCTGCCTGGGACGCGGTGGGCTCTTTCGATCTTCATGCGGCCAGATTTTGTTTCAATGCCCAGAGAGTTCGGCAGCCAGGATTCAAAAAACTTAACAGGGCGATCACCTTCTGCATTCTCGGGAAGCCCAAGGCCTATATCTTCATATGTAATTTTAAAGTTCTACTATAACTACACTATAAGTGCACATTCAATACAATTAAGTGCTTTATCACAAGGTCAGCTGACATTAAGAAATGTCCTCCTTTCACCCAAAGAATCTAGAATTTCCAGATGGTGTTTTTTTCCC
This sequence comes from Labeo catla, assembly GCA_012976165.1. Classification (NCBI taxonomy): domain Eukaryota; kingdom Metazoa; phylum Chordata; class Actinopteri; order Cypriniformes; family Cyprinidae; genus Labeo; species Labeo catla. The sequence continues at coordinate 157,270 of VONZ01000961.1, forward strand.
CATTCCTCATAGATTTCTTTTGCATTGATGCCATTGGGTAGTTTCTTCTTATTGAAGTCAGCGGCAAAAACTGAAAGTGAATCACAAACCCGGAGAAATTCACTTAATTTTACTGATACTTACTGTTATTTGTGTGACTCACTTCATTAATATCATAATCAGGTACAAGGAATTACATGAGTATTTAAAAAGTGAATTCTCCACTGATGATTTTTATACCCAGTGCATTAGTTGTCATAGTTTAACTGAGAAGCAGGTCTGTAAATTAAAGTAGTCATTTCGTTTCTTATCATCCGAAGGTTAATGTTCAGTTTTAAATTTGTCACAGTGTCCTAAAGTGTTCTTTCATTTGTTCCATGCCACATGAACTGAATGCAGCAGATTCCACAGATTTGTTAAATGCCGTTACCTACAGTCTCAGATGTTGTCTGTGAACATCTGACAACATGTCTTTCTGCACAAGTGCACATGTATCGCTTAAAAAAATCTGGAAAGTCTGTACTTCTTAACAGATTCCATCACAGATTAAGTTAATGCACGAAAGATTTACTGGCTATCACATCTCGTCTGATAGTTTCACAGATATTTTCACAGTAGCTTTCGGTTTCCAATTTGTTACACGGCTGTTGTTTTGTGTGTGGTTAAGCTTTGTTTTCAGTTTATCTTGTGCAGGATATTGTTTTAGAAACACCTGTTCCAGAAATGGCACTTAACACATTGCATTTCCACTCCACTGGGTTTTAAAGGCATAAACAGGTCTAGTATTGTAGAAGTCTGGTGGGTTGCATCTGAAAGCGGGACAGACAATCTAAACAGGTTGTTGCACAGCAAGTGGTGCCTGCCTTATTCACTTTGAACAGCATCCAGATGTCATTGTGTGAAGTTAAGGCTCAATTAGGCTGCTGACAAAACATACAATAGAGCACTTCATGTTATTAGGCACGGTATATAAACTACTTATTGAAGGTTTTACTAGATACAGTATGTGTGGGATTGACCTGTATATTACATTTATGTTCAACCTCAAAAGACATTACATTAAAGGGATAGCTCACCCACAAATGAAAATTCTGTCATCATTTATTCACCCTCACGTCATTTATTCTGCTAATGCAAGATGTTTTGAATAACATCGGTAACCAAATAGTACCCATTGACTTACACAGTGTAATTTTTTTTACCATACTATGGGAGTCAACTGTTTGTTTGCCAATTTTTTTCTTTTGCATTCACAGAAGAAAGACATTAATACAGGTTTGGAACAACATGAGGGTCAGCAAATGATGACAGCATTTTCAAAGGTTTTAAATTGAGCATTAATGTTTTAAATAGATGGGTCTACCAGTGAAACACTTCCAATGCAACTGGCAACAGCCTAACCAGAATCAGAATATTTGTAATTCACTTAAACGATATTGGTTATTGATCATAAACTGTACTGCTAAATGTACAAACAACCACTTACGGTAAAGTAAACTTGTATGTCATTAATTTAAATATAAATTTGTAATTACGCATTTACAGTAATGAATTTGAAACCTAGTGCATTTAAAAAAAAATTAAGTATCAGATAACACTTTGCTACAATTCATAAACTTTATATGTGCTTTGTAAAAGCACAACAAAAGACTTGATTTTAAATGTACTTTAAAGTAAACATTTGTGCACCAAAGCTGCAACTTTTACCAGTATAAATTTTCATTTGAACATTAAACTGTAAAAAAAAAAAAAAAAAAGCAATGCATCACTGTACATGTATGTAACAGACACATTTTTGATAACAGAAGAATGTGATGCAGTACATTCCCACCTGCTTGTTTTGCCCTTTTCCAGAATGAGTTGTTGGTCTTGTTTTGGATTTACTGACGTTTGTGGCCCACACCCTTTTAATACCTCAGTTAATAGTGCACCTGCTAAGCTGCCTGACAGACACACAGATACTCCTGCGACAGGTAAGTGCTCCGGTCCTTGCACACCTTTCATGCCTGAAAGACAAAAAAATATTAATATTATAGTTAGAATAATATTTATTATAACTGAAATAGTTATAATAAGAACAGATAATTAATTTAATTAATATATCATATTTAAAAGTATGCATCATTGATCACTACTGCAAGTTTTTATGCAGTTTATTTAAAATAATAATGCTGTGCAATTGTGGCTTGTTAGGATCAGGGGTGTCAGTGTGAAAATGGCGCACTTTCAGCTTTCTGCGCTTATTGTTTTAGGTAAGTAAAGTTTTTTTATTGTTCTAATTAACTACCCAATGTGAGAATTATTATTATTATTTTTTAATATTATAGATTTTTAAAAAGACACTTTTTATGAGATGCACTCATTTTTATCTCTTTTAGGTTTTGTCACACTGATAAACGGCCAGGTATTTAACTCTTTCTGCACAACATTATTTTGTGGATGCTTGCATTCAGTCATTTCAAATTTGATTATTTTCCTAGTTTTGCTTGATCAAAATAATGTTATTATTTTAAGAGTGTGCTCGCACACCAACTAGTTTTCACGGGTTGACAAATAAAACTTGCTTGATTGTGCTTGATTTACCTTTAACAATGAAACGTTCCATGGATTTGATTTATTTCTTTTCTGTTTCCTCAAAGTGTCTGGTGGAATATCAAAATGGTGCGTTTCTGAATACTTAATAATTGCTCATATATGTTATGTTATTGTTTATTTATATTTATTTTATTATATATTTTACAGGCACAGTTTCCAATAATGGCTCCACATGCACTTCAGTAAGTATTCTTTATGTGGTGTAATATGATGTAATATCATGATAATATCATTCCTTTTTCTTTTGCTTTTGCTTTTTCTCGTTTCTGTTTCAGTTCTCACAGTCAGTGTTCAACAACACTCTCACATGCTCCGGGATACAACAATCAGACTCATCGCAGGGAAATCTCAAAAATCTCAAAGCATTCACTGACGCTGCCTTTGATTTGTACACATTGCTGGTACAGTGAATCTGAATATCAACATATTTCAAACACATACCCATTTTTAAAAGGAAGTCACCTAATCAGTACCTTTAAATCATCCAAACAGAGATCTAGACTTGACGTTAGTCAAGTCGTGCAAAACATAAATCAAGCCAGGGCGGACGTCTCAGTAGTGGGTTCACTGAATTATGTGAATTTTGCTGGGCTCTGGTTCCAAGTGAAGCTCAATCCATACCTGTCATCACTGTCCAGAGACACGCTCTCCTGTCTGAGTCAAAGCAACCTCGTCTGCCAAAGCTTCCAACAACTGTGCGTATTTTCCACACATAAAACATGCTGCTATTCTCTATAGTTATTTGTTGTCCGAGAAAGTCAACTTAATTCACATGTTTTTTTGCAGAGTGAGTTATCTAAGCTCGCAGATTGGTTCTGAAAGGCAAAAGATGGTGTATCAGAACTTCATAAAACCTTTTCTGGCAAGAAATACAACTGACGGTAACGTTAACTGTTTTTGTCCACTAATATTAAATTAACTATACTACTGGCCGTTGAATTCTCGAATCTGATTGGCTGACGAACGCACCGCGAACGTAGATCCAGGCAGGTCTTGACCGCATTACATGTCCATATCACGCCGCCAAATGATTTCGGTTATTTCAAACAGTGTTGCCACCGCGGAATTGGACTACTTTAACACTGTTGTCGCAGATTGTTTTGATGTCCGCGGGGGTTGAATCGACCTCAATAACGTCATATTTAGCCCGTTAATAGCGAGTTTACCAGGGGAACCCAGACAAAAAACGTGTATTTTATCCCCCTCGAAACGCTAGTTTTGGGCTAGTTTCAAGTAGCATTTGGTGGGGGGAGTTGTTGTGAAAACCTGGCATCCCTGATTTCAACGATCCTCACAGCCTACAGCAGGAAAATAACCAAAAGCCACAACGACACAAATAAATATAGCAAACAATAGGATAAAAACTTTTTTGGCACAAAATTACGTTTTATTATATATGGAAAGCACTCTTATTTCTCCCGCTCTTTCTGCCTTATTACAAACGCACATTTGTAACGTTACACACGGAAACGCTACTCTGACGATTTTGTCTGTAAAATAGTTTAACAACTTAAAAAAGCTATTTGACATTTCTTATTAACGAGGTAAAGGCGGTATTCTTGAAGAAAATGACAAAAAAATCAAACAAAAGCGGACGAATAAATATATATAATGTTAAATATATAATATGTATATATATTAAAATATATAATGTTATCCAAGACTTGAGGTGTGTTAACTGTCAACACACCTCATGTGTTAATTGTAAACAAGTCGTTGAATTATTAGAAAATAATGCACATTGTTGCATTAGTGCATTATTTTCTAACAATTCAACGGCCCATCGTCAGTTATTCTTTGCTTAAAAGATAAGTTTCTGGCTATGAATTTGTGTCCTGAGTTGCTAATGTTGCGTTTTTGTTTTGAAGCTGGCTGTGTGAACAGTACAAACGGCACTCCTGACTGGTTTCAGCGGAACTTCCAGAAGTTCTCTGATAGCGCAACGCTAGGAGATTTCATAGCTCTGAATCCAACGTTTGATGGGGTACGTGAATTAAACCGGGATGTTTTATGGTATAAATCAAATCATAGCTTTATTGTTGAGGGGATTCATTTGAATCTTTGTGCTTCTTTTCAGCTGCTTGTCCTAGATAAGCTCACCCCAGAGCAGAAAGCTGAGCTGATCTTTCAGCTGGAAGCATCTGCTAAACTAGACCTCAATGCCATCACTCAGATTTTCCAGAGTTTCCTGCAGCCGCTCACTAACGTAACACTTAACATCACCAGTGTGAGTTCAAATGGACTTGAAAAGGTTAGACTTGAATTTATGTACTTGATTATGATGATGTAGCTGGAATGGTTCTTATTAATCAGGTCAGTGATAAAGCATGAATGAGGAAGATGATCCTAATTCTTGTCATGTTTCTGTTTAGAATCTCATCGATTTCCTGGTTTCTTTGAGACCATTGGGAAGATTCATCAGATCATGTGTGATTATTTCTCAGACGGTATGTCTTCTTTTTTGTGTCTATAATAAAACAATTTATAATAGGTGTATTTAAGAATGTTGAACAACTTAACATGTCAAATAATTAATCAGATTATTTGCATATATCAATGCATATATAATCAATATTTGCTTAGTTAACAATTTAAAGACATTACATCACGTGAAAACATTTAATACATATGACAAAATATGGCTTTAGAAGTCAAAATAATTTTCATTTATTTCCATATCATTGCACATTATGCATCTCTTTGTTTTTCACCATCGAGCATCACATTTTTTAACCATCTTAACTGAGAGCCCTAATATGTATAAACCTATTTCTTCTTTTCCAGACAAATGTCAGCAGTATCAGAAATGAAACGATACAGCTTCTGGTGAACTGGACCAAGACCTATGACACCCAGACCTTGATAAATACTTTCAGCATCAGCAACTTCAGTGATTGGTTCCAGTATGTGGTTCTTCCCGTGGTGAAGAAAGCTCTGCTAACTAACCAGACTTTGGCAGAGAACACCACAGTAATATACAACTATGTTTTGTGAGTAGAGTTTCTACCTTCATTATAAACCAAATTATAGCTCTAAGAACAAACAAAAAATGTAAAAGTTTAAAATTAAAACTGCATGTGTCTTGCAGAAGATCATAGTTTTGGTGGTTTGAGGCAGTGTAGACATATTTGTGTTTTATTTATTTATTTTTTTTTTTACAACTGATGATTCACCAGTTGTTTTTCATTCCTTTCTGACCAACTTAAAAGTTTTTTTTGCACTCTGTAATTAGTATGTTTGATCAATAAAAAATAGCTTTAAGTTTATTTTTCTATACCAATTTCTAGTATTTATTGTTTGTTTATTTTATTTTATTCATAAACCCCACTAAATTGTGTTACCTCTATGCTTAAAACAAGAAAAAAAACACAAAATACTAAATCATCTTCCTATTTATTTGAGAAAAATCAGCTACATTCTACTTACACTTCCCTCCCCCATTTTTTCTCAAGTCCTTTTTTTTTGAGGATTGTTACATATTTGAAAAAACAAGACAAACATTTAATAATAAATAAGACAGAATTACTGAATAAGGCAGTGTTTGCAACGCATGTTTAGGTTTGCCACCGAGATAACTGGACTGCAATTAGAAACATATGTACCTCAGAGCATCTCATTTGATTTAACTAATGCTGTGCTTTTTATACTTTGTTCAGTGCTGCAGAAACTCAAATCACAGACCCTGTCGACAATTGTAAAGTCACCAGCAATAACAGTTCCTGTTCTGTGAGTCTGACTTTCACAAACCACAATCTTTCAATCTCGCACGTAATTAACCACACCCTGATCAAGTCCAACAAGCCTTCTGGCATGTCACACATGTAAAGAATGTGAAAAGTAAAACTACTGTACAATGTGGTTTTGTTCTCACGTGCAAAAATTAGAACACCTAGTGTTATATCTTAGCTCTTTATCTTTAAATGCTGTCTGACTATTCTCAGTCCTTGCGTGGGCCCATGGAAAGAATTTTAAACATAATTTTTATATAAACATAATTCTTTCAAGTTTATTGTCTCCCACATTAGGTTATATAGATCCATTTTCAGGGGGTGGTGCTACATATGTGCCTTATACAAAACTAAGACATTATTGTGCATATAATAAAATATCAGATATAGATCTGGGTGTACAATAACCTCTTCCTAAACTCACCCTGTTATTCAAACGAACTGTATGTAAAACTGATAAAAACAAGGGGTATAGGGAGGGGGAGTACAGTAAATAGGAGATATCATTTGACACCAGTACATGGTGTAAATGTCTCAAACTGATTTACAGCCCAGATAGCAGTAGATTGAAATCTTAAACTAAAACTAACAGTACTATCTTCCTGTGCAGACATCACAGGCTGAAGAGAATCTGGCGAAAGTGATAAATTGTGTCGCTAAGACAAATCTGAGCTTCACTGAGGAAAACCTGAAACTTCTGATTGCTGAACTCTCCAATTCACTACAGACATTGATGGAGCAGTCTAAAGTGGTAATAATAAAGAAGAAAAAAACTTTTTTTGTGTGCTATATTCAAAGTATTGCCTTTTTTGACAAGGCTTTTTGTTTGTTTGTTTGTTTTAGGCGACAAACTCATCTCAAAGCAACCTCACAGGCTCATTTGCAGAACTACCAGCAGAAAGCTTCACATCTCGAAGTCTTGATGATGCAGAGTTCATGAGGTTCTGGTTCCAAATCAAGATGAAGCCGATGCTGCCTCAAATTCCACGTGAATTCCTGTCTTGCATCAACACACGTAGCTTCACCTGTCAAGCCTACAGGGCACTGTATGTTCTTTATGTTTTTTGTTTTTTTTTTAACTGATGTCTGATTGCTGTTCATTATCAGATTATCACATACCTGTTGGTTTGCACCTGATAAGTTGACAAACAAATCCTTTTTAAGATTCATTTCCTTGTTGTGTGTGGCTAAAAGAATAAATAACAGTTAACAAAAAAACAACAAATTAACAAATAATAATAGACAATAGAAATGCTAATTATTAAAGCAATAGTCCACCCAAAAATGAACATTTGCAGAAATTTACTCACCCTCAGACCATCCAAGGTGTAGATGAGTTTGTTTGTTAATTGGAACTGATTTAGCATTACATCACTTGCTCACCAATAGATTCTCTGCAGTGAATGGGTACTGTCAGAATGAAAGTCCAAACAGCTGATTAAAACATCACAGTAATTCAATAAGTAATCCACACGACGTTTAACTTCAAAAAATTTATATTTTTTGGTGAACTGATTGTTTTAAGCAACTGTGTGTACTTTGTGTATTTTGTGACTTTGGAGCCCCCTACAGTCAAATGAGTTGAAGTCACTGTTGCAAGTATAACGTTGTCGTAATTACACTCTGGCTGTATTAAAGGAGAATTTCACTTCCAAAACAAAAATTTACAGATAACTTACTCACCCCCTTTTCATCCAAGATGTTAATTTCTTTCTTTCTTCAGTCATAAAGAAATTTTTTTTTTTTTTTTGAGAAAATAAAATTTCAGGAATGTTCTCTATATAGTGAACTATGGTGTCCGTGAATTTGAACTTCCAAAATGCAGCTTCAAAGGGCTGTAGATCCCAGCCAAGGAAGAAGTGAAACGATCGGTTATTTTCTAAAAAAAAATATATACAATTTATATACTTTTTTTAACCTTAAATGCTCATCTTGTCTAACTCTGCATGGATTCTGTGTATTTTGGTTCAATACAGTTAGGGTATGTCGAAAAACTCCCATCTCATTTTCTCATCCTACGTCCTGCAGAATTATCGACCCAGTGTTTACAAAGTGAACATGCAAGGAGGGTCAAACACCCTTTACCAAAATAGGTAAAACAGTGATGTAAGTAAGGTAAAATATCGATTTTGAAGTTGGAGAAGAAAATGAGATGGGAGTTTTTCGACATACCCTAACTGTATTGAACCGGAATGCACAGAGTTCACGCAGAGCTAGACAAGACGAGCATCTGAGGTTAAAAAAGTATATAAACTGTCAATTTTTTTTACAAAAAAAACCCCCAGTGGTTTCACTAGATCAGACCCTTCTTCCTCTGCTGGGATTGTTTAGAGCCCTTTTGGAAGTTCAAACTCGCAGGCACCATTGAAGTCCACTATATGGAGAAAAATGTTGAAATGTTTTCCTCAAAAAACATAATTTCTTTACGACTGAAGAAAGAAAGACATGAACATCTTGGATGACAAGGGTAAAAACAACCTTATATACAGTTGATTTAAATTGACAAATAAGGTTGTAATGCAAACACTTTTGTAATCATCATTTCTAACTGTTTTATTGCTACAGTTATGTGGAGCTAAATAGTAATTTTGGACTAATGGACAGTGCGACACAGAGATCTGTCCTCAATGACTTCATTCGTCCATTCCTGTTAAAAAATCAAAACACAGGTAAATGTTACTGATCATTTGACTTAACAGACTTATGCAAAATGAATAATTTGTTGACGTATAAAATTTGTTTATGCTGTTTAAATGCTTAATCTGTGTTTCTTGAACTTTTTTGACACATAATACTTTACAGGACTTCATTAAAATTAGCTCTCCACTGATGATCAGTAATGAACAAAGAATTTCATTATTTTAATTCAGGTGTCGGATGCACGTTGCCATTTAACAACAGCGTGGACTTCATTCTGCAAAACTTTGGCAGTTTCTCTCCATTGGCACTGCTTCAAGATTTTTCCAGTTTGAGCCGCAATTTTTCAGCTGTAAGTCAGAAATTGTTCTTGTCATTGAATATTAAAGACTGACTGAAGACACATATGCAAAATCTTTGTGAATGCATGTCAGTGAAGTCTCATGTCATTTGCAGGTGGATGCTCTTCCTGTTCTCACACTGGTGCAACTGGGTGAACTGGTGTTCAGTCCTCCTGCTAGACCAGAAGACAGAGGAAACATCCTCACAAGAGTCTTTGACTTCCTTCTTCAAACCTCCAACAGAGACAAACTAAATGGCTTCATCCCCTCTCTTCAGACACAGGCCAGAAAGGTGTTTAATGCAACTTTACATATTACCTGTGCAGAAATACATTTAACAACAACAATAATAACAGCTGTAATAATATTATTTCTACTACTAGTACTGTTATTATTATCATTGTTATTATTCGTTTTTTTATTTAAAATAAAATTACGCATTTATTGTTGTTATTGTTTGTTTGGTCATCAGCTTTATTATTAGTCTTGATCCTGTTCAACAATGTCATGATCTCTTTTTTGTCCGGCAGGCAAACTTCAGTTGTGAAAACTACAGAGTCATGTAAGTGGCTTTTATTAAGCAGAACAAATATTGATCTGGATGTGTTAGTCGTGAATAAGATCACATTGATTGTGTTTTTTCTTCTCTGAATCAGCTTTGACAGGATGGATCAGGCATTATCACCACTCGCTCCAAACCAGACTGAAGCGCTGCTGACGATCAGAGACTCGGTGATGATGATTCCTCCTGATGGTGAGACACAACTGAGCAATAACACTTTGCTGCTGAACACATGATCATATCAAAATAATTGCTTGCAAAATCCTGCCAGAAGTAATGTGTGAATTGTGTTTTATTTCCCTCTAGAGTGCATCGAGAGAACGGCCCAAGTAAGTAATGATGAACAGAAAGATCAAGCTCATATTCAATAGATTATATGTCTGATTTTGTGTTTTAACAAACAAAATAATAATAATACGTTGTAATGTATAACATATGTTTGTTCTCACTCCTGCAGTGCACAACAATTCCCGTAAATGGTGAGTGACTGATCATGTCTGACTTAATTTGAGATGTCAGTGATGTTGCTAAAACTCAAAGTCTTTGTTTTGTCCTTTTCAGAGTCTGTCCTCTGTGCAAATGTCAGCAGGTGAGCTGTTCTGTCTGCACTCAAATGACTTAAACACTGAGCCCACAATGGTCTGTAATAAATGCTTCATGTTCTTCTGGTTTGCAGCTCTGCTTTGGATCAGTTCTTGAACGGAGCGGCTCCAAATACAACAGGAGTTTGTAACTTCACTGTGTTGCAGTTCGCCTGTCTACCAACGGTAATAGTCACTGCCTCATTATTCATTCTTTATGTGGATTATTGTTTCAGTTTTGATAAAAGCTCTTTTCTGTCATCAGCTGTCACAGTTAAACTCTCAACAAGTGGCTGACCTGTTGGCTTGTAAATTGTCCAGCAATGTGACAAAAGAGACCTGGAAGCTTTTCTTCACCAAAATCAGCACAAACCTTGATGATGCACTTGTGAAATTTTCCAACAAGGTATGAAGATTATAATTGATTGAATTTTACTTTAGTTTGTTTATACATTTTCAAGCTGATAAAAACTATAAAATATGTTTAATTCCAGACTCTCAATGCAAGCAGTGTGGCTCTATCCGATGTGCTGGATGTGATTGCTGACGCCCGTATTAGTCGATTTAGTCCCCAGAGACTGAGAGATCCCGTCTTCATTCAGTCATGGTTCCAGGGGCGACTAAAAGCCTTCCTACCATCAGTATCACAAAGACTCCTGTCCTGCTTCAGCACCAGAAACTTCACCTGTGAAAGTTACCGCACTATGTAAGTTTATCTTATATGGCAGCACACAGTATTGGTCTTTCTTTCCTTAATGAATCAGTGTTTTAAACAAATGGGTTGAGTAAACGATTCAATGATTCCCTCATAAAACAGTCACTTGCATTTGTTCTTGAATGAATCAGTGTTTCTGAACAAGTCAGTTTATTGAATGATATAATGATTCAATATAATGCATCTTAAGGTTTGCAAGTTCACATCATTGCACCCTCACATCTCTGTTTTTTTGCTACAGTTATGTGGAGCTAAATAGTACATTTGGACTGATGGACAGTGCGACACAGAGATTTGTCCTCAATGAATTCATTCGTCCATTCCTGTCAAGACAATACAACACAGGTAGATGTTACATTATCATTTAATTTAACACACTCTGAATAAACTCAATCTATAAGAAATACTGATGTTGTTTGAAGATCTGTAAATGATTTCAGTTAGTATATACTATTCAAATGTGTAATGTATGTTTCTTGAAATTGACATAAAACTTTACAGGACTCTATTTAAATGGCCTCTGATGATCAGTAATGAACAAAGAATTTCATTATTTTAATTCAGGTGTCGGATGTACGTTGCCATTTAACAACAGCGTGGACTTCATTCTGCAAAACTTTGGCAGTTTCTCTCCATTGGCACTGCTTCAAGATTTTTCCAGTTTGAGCCGCAATTTTTCAGCTGTAAGTCAGAAATTGTTCTTGTCATTGAATATTAAAGACTGACTGAAGACACATATGCAAAATCTTTGTGAATGCATGTCAGTGAAGTCTCATGTCATTTGCAGGTGGATGCTCTTCCTGTTCTCACACTGGTGCAACTGGGTGAACTGGTGTTCAGTCCTCCTGCTAGACCAGAAGACAGAGGAAACATCCTCACAAGAGTCTTTGACTTCCTTCTTCAAACCTCCAACAGAGACAAACTAAATGGCTTCATCCCCTCTCTTCAGACACAGGCCAGAAAGGTGTTTAATGCAACTTTACATATTACCTGTGCAGAAATACATTTAACAACAACAATAATAATAACAGCTGTAATAATCAGTATTATTTCTACTACTAGTACTGTTATTATTATCATTGTTATTATTTGTTTTTTTATTTAAAATAAAATTACGCAATTATTGTTGTTATTGTTTGTTTGGTCATCAGCTTTATTATTAGTCTTGATCCTGTTCAACAATGTCATGATCTCTTTTTTGTCCGGCAGGCAAACTTCAGTTGTGAAAACTACAGAGTCATGTAAGTGGCTTTTATTAAGCAGAACAAATATTGATCTGGATGTGTTAGTCGTGAATAAGATCACATTGATTGTGTTTTTTCTTCTCTGAATCAGCTTTGACAGGATGGATCAGGCATTATCACCACTCGCTCCAAACCAGACTGAAGCGCTGCTGACGATCAGAGACTCGGTGATGATGATTCCTCCTGATGGTGAGACACAACTGAGCAATAACACTTTGCTGCTGAACACATGATCATATCAAAATAATTGCTTGCAAAATCCTGCCAGAAGTAATGTGTGAATTGTGTTTTATTTCCCTCTAGAGTGCATCGAGAGAACGGCCCAAGTAAGTAATGATGAACAGAAAGATCAAGCTCATATTCAATAGATTATATGTCTGATTTTGTGTTTTAACAAACAAAATAATAATAATACGTTGTAATGTATAACATATGTTTGTTCTCACTCCTGCAGTGCACAACAATTCCCGTAAATGGTGAGTGACTGATCATGTCTGACTTAATTTGAGATGTCAGTGATGTTGCTAAAACTCAAAGTCTTTGTTTTGTCCTTTTCAGAGTCTGTCCTCTGTGCAAATGTCAGCAGGTGAGCTGTTCTGTCTGCACTCAAATGACTTAAACACTGAGCCCACAATGGTCTGTAATAAATGCTTCATGTTCTTCTGGTTTGCAGCTCTGCTTTGGATCAGTTCTTGAACGGAGCGGCTCCAAATACAACAGGAGTTTGTAACTTCACTGTGTTGCAGTTCGCCTGTCTACCAACGGTAATAGTCACTGCCTCATTATTCATTCTTTATGTGGATTATTGTTTCAGTTTTGATAAAAGCTCTTTTCTGTCATCAGCTGTCACAGTTAAACTCTCAACAAGTGGCTGACCTGTTGGCTTGTAAATTGTCCAGCAATGTGACAAAAGAGACCTGGAAGCTTTTCTTCACCAAAATCAGCACAAACCTTGATGATGCACTTGTGAAATTTTCCAACAAGGTATGAAGATTATTATTGATTGAATTTTACTTTAGTTTGTTTATACATTTTCAAGCTGATATAAACTGCAAAATATGTTTAATTCCAGACTCTCAGTACAAGCAGTGTGGCTCTATCCGATGTGCTGGATGTGATTGCTGACACCCGCATTAGTCGATTTAGTCCCCAGAGACTGAGAGATCCCGTCTTCATTCAGTCATGGTTCCAGGGGCGACTAAAAGCCTTCCTACCATCAGTATCTCAAAGACTCCTGTCCTGCTTCAGCACCAGAAACTTCACCTGTGAAAGTTACCGCACTATGTAAGTTTATCTTATATGGCAGCACACAGTATTGGTCTTTCTTTCCTTAATGAATCAGTGTTTTAAACAAATGGGTTGAGTAAACGATTCAATGATTCCCTCATAAAACAGTCACTTGCATTTGTTCTTGAATGAATCAGTGTTTCTGAACAAGTCAGTTTATTGAATGATATAATGATTCACTATAATGCATCTTAAGGTTTGCAAGTTCACATCATTGCACCCTCACATCTCTGTTTTTTTGCTACAGTTATGTGGAGCTACATAGTACATTTGGACTGATGGACAGTGCGACACAGAGATTTGTCCTCAATGAATTCATTCGTCCATTCCTGTCAAGACAATACAACACAGGTAGATGTTACATTATCATTTAATTTAACACACTTTGAATAAACTAAATCTATAAGAAATACTGATGTTGTTTGAAGATCTGTAAATGATTTCAGTTAGTATATACTATTCAAATGTGTAATGTATGTTTCTTGAAATTGACATAATACTTTACAGGACTCTATTTAAATGACCTCTGATGATCTGTAATGAACAAAGAATTTCATTATTTTAATTCAGGTGTCGGATGCACGTTGCCATTTAACAACAGCGTGGACTTCATTCTGCAAAACTTTGGCAGTTTCTCTCCATTGGCACTGCTTCAAGATTTTTCCAGTTTGAGCCGCAATTTTTCAGCTGTAAGTCAGAAATTGTTCTTGTCATTGAATATTAAAGACTGACTGAAGACACATATGCAAAATCTTTGTGAATGCATGTCAGTGAAGTCTCATGTCATTTGCAGGTGGATGCTCTTCCTGTTCTCACACTGGTGCAACTGGGTGAACTGGTGTTCAGTCCTCCTGCTAGACCAGAAGACAGAGGAAACATCCTCACAAGAGTCTTTGACTTCCTTCTTCAAACCTCCAACAGAGACAAACTAAATGGCTTCATCCCCTCTCTTCAGACACAGGCCAGAAAGGTGTTTAATGCAACTTTACATATTACCTGTGCAGAAATACATTTAACAACAACAATAATAATAACAGCTGTAATAATCAGTATTATTTCTACTACTAGTACTGTTATTATTATCATTGTTATTATTTGTTTTTTTATTTAAAATAAAATTACGCAATTATTGTTGTTATTGTTTGTTTGGTCATCAGCTTTATTATTAGTCTTGATCCTGTTCAACAATGTCATGATCTCTTTTTTGTCCTGCAGGCAAACTTCAGTTGTGAAAACTACAGAGTCATGTAAGTGGCTTTTATTAAGCAGAACAAATATTGATCTGGATGTGTTAGTCGTGAATAAGATCACATTGATTGTGTTTTTTCTTCTCTGAATCAGCTTTGACAGGATGGATCAGGCATTATCACCACTCGCTCCAAACCAGACTGAAGCGCTGCTGACGATCAGAGACTCGGTGATGATGATTCCTCCTGATGGTGAGACACAACTGAGCAATAACACTTTGCTGTTGAACACATGATCATATCAAAATAATTGCTTGCAATATCCTGCCAGAAGTAATGTGTGAATTGTGTTTTATTTCCCTCTAGAGTGCATCGAGAGAACGGCCCAAGTAAGTAATGATGAACAGAAAGATCAAGCTCATATTCAATAGATTATATGTCTGATTTTGTGTTTTAACAAACAAAATAATAATAATACGTTGTAATGTATAACATATGTTTGTTCTCACTCCTGCAGTGCACAGCAATTCCCGTAAATGGTGAGTGACTGATCATGTCTGACTTAATTTGAGATGTCAGTGATGTTGCTAAAACTCAAAGTCTTTGTTTTGTCCTTTTCAGAGTCTGTCCTCTGTGCAAATGTCAGCAGGTGAGCTGTTCTGTCTGCACTCAAATGACTTAAACACTGAGCCCACAATGGTCTGTAATAAATGTTTCATGTTCTTCTGGTTTGCAGCTCTGCTTTGGATCAGTTCTTGAACGGAGCGGCTCCAAATACAACAGGAGTTTGTAACTTCACTGTGTTGCAGTTCGCCTGTCTACCAACGGTAATAGTCACTGCCTCATTATTCATTCTTTATGTGGATTATTGTTTCAGTTTTGATAAAAGCTCTTTTCTGTCATCAGCTGTCACAGTTAAACTCTCAACAAGTGGCTGACCTGTTGGCTTGTAAATTGTCCAGCAATGTGACAAAAGAGACCTGGAAGCTTTTCTTCACCAAAATCAGCACAAACCTTGATGATGCACTTGTGAAATTTTCCAACAAGGTATGAAGATTATAATTGATTGAATTTTACTTTAGTTTGTTTATACATTTTCAAGCTGATATAAACTGTAAAATATGTTTAATTCCAGACTCTCAGTACAAGCAGTGTGGCTCTATCCGATGTGCTGGATGTGATTGCTGACACCCGCATTAGTCGATTTAGTCCCCAGAGACTGAGAGATCCCATCTTCATTCAGTCATGGTTCCAGGGGCGACTAAAAGCCTTCCTACCATCAGTATCTCAAAGACTCCTGTCCTGCTTCAGCACCAGAAACTTCACCTGTGAAAGTTACCGCACTATGTAAGTTTATCTTATATGGCAGCACACAGTATTGGTCTTTCTTTCCTTAATGAATCAGTGTTTTAAACAAATGGGTTGAGTAAACGATTCAATGATTCCCTCATAAAACAGTCACTTGCATTTGTTCTTGAATGAATCAGTGTTTCTGAACAAGTCAGTTTATTGAATGATATAATGATTCACTATAATGCATCTTAAGGTTTGCAAGTTCACATCATTGCACCCTCATATCTCTGTTTTTTTCCTACAGTTATGTGGAGCTACATAGTACATTTGGACTGATGGACAGTGCAACACAGAGATTTGTCCTCAATGAATTCATTCGTCCATTCCTGTCAAGACAATACAACACAGGTAGATGTTACATTATCATTTAATTTAACACACTTTGAATAAACTAAATCTATAAGAAATACTGATGTTGTTTGAAGATCTGTAAATGATTTCAGTTAGTATATACTATTCAAATGTGTAATGTATGTTTCTTGAAATTGACATAATACTTTACAGGACTCTATTTAAATGACCTCTGATGATCTGTAATGAACAAAGAATTTCATTATTTTAATTCAGGTGTCGGATGCACGTTGCCATTTAACAACAGCGTGGACTTCATTCTGCAAAACTTTGGCAGTTTCTCTCCATTGGCACTGCTTCAAGATTTTTCCAGTTTGAGCCGCAATTTTTCAGCTGTAAGTCAGAAATTGTTCTTGTCATTGAATATTAAAGACTGACTGAAGACACATATGCAAAATCTTTGTGAATGCATGTCAGTGAAGTCTCATGTCATTTGCAGGTGGATGCTCTTCCTGTTCTCACACTGGTGCAACTGGGTGAACTGGTGTTCAGTCCTCCTGCTAGACCAGAAGACAGAGGAAACATCCTCACAAGAGTCTTTGACTTCCTTCTTCAAACCTCCAACAGAGACAAACTAAATGGCTTCATCCCCTCTCTTCAGACACAGGCCAGAAAGGTGTTTAATGCAACTTTACATATTACCTGTGCAGAAATACATTTAACAACAACAATAATAATAACAGCTGTAATAATCAGTATTATTTCTACTACTAGTACTGTTATTATTATCATTGTTATTATTTGTTTTTTTATTTAAAATAAAATTACGCAATTATTGTTGTTATTGTTTGTTTGGTCATCAGCTTTATTATTAGTCTTGATCCTGTTCAACAATGTCATGATCTCTTTTTTGTCCGGCAGGCAAACTTCAGTTGTGAAAACTACAGAGTCATGTAAGTGGCTTTTATTAAGCAGAACAAATATTGATCTGGATGTGTTAGTCGTGAATAAGATCACATTGATTGTGTTTTTTCTTCTCTGAATCAGCTTTGACAGGATGGATCAGGCATTATCACCACTCGCTCCAAACCAGACTGAAGCGCTGCTGACGATCAGAGACTCGGTGATGATGATTCCTCCTGATGGTGAGACACAACTGAGCAATAACACTTTGCTGCTGAACACATGATCATATCAAAATAATTGCTTGCAAAATCCTGCCAGAAGTAATGTGTGAATTGTGTTTTATTTCCCTCTAGAGTGCATCGAGAGAACGGCCCAAGTAAGTAATGATGAACAGAAAGATCAAGCTCATGTTCAATAGATTATATGTCTGATTTTGTGTTTTAACAAACAAAATAATAATAATACGTTGTAATGTATAACATATGTTTGTTCTCACTCCTGCAGTGCACAACAATTCCCGTAAATGGTGAGTGACTGATCATGTCTGACTTAATTTGAGATGTCAGTGATGTTGCTAAAACTCAAAGTCTTTGTTTTGTCCTTTTCAGAGTCTGTCCTCTGTGCAGATGTCAGCAGGTGAGCTGTTCTGTCTGCACTCAAATGACTTAAACACTGAGCCCACGATGGTCTGTAATAAATGCTTCATGTTCTTCTGGTTTGCAGCTCTGCTTTGGATCAGTTCTTGAACGGAGCGGCTCCAAATACAACAGGAGTTTGTAACTTCACTGTGTTGCAGTTCGCCTGTCTACCAACGGTAATAGTCACTGCCTCATTATTCATTCTTTATGTGGATTATTGTTTCAGTTTTGATAAAAGCTCTTTTCTGTCATCAGCTGTCACAGTTAAACTCTCAACAAGTGGCTGACCTGTTGGCTTGTAAATTGTCCAGCAATGTGACAAAAGAGACCTGGAAGCTTTTCTTCACCAAAATCAGCACAAACCTTGATGATGCACTTGTGAAATTTTCCAACAAGGTATGAAGATTATAATTGATTGAATTTTACTTTAGTCTGTTTATACATTTTCAAGCTGATATAAACTGTAAAATATGTTTAATTCCAGACTCTCAATGCAAGCAGTGTGGCTCTATCCGATGTGCTGGATGTGATTGCTGACGCCCGCATTAGTCGATTTAGTCCCCAGAGACTGAGAGATCCCATCTTCATTCAGTCATGGTTCCAGGGGCGACTAAAAGCCTTCCTACCATCAGTATCTCAAAGACTCCTGTCCTGCCTCAGCACCAAAAACCTCACCTGTGAAGCTTACCGCACTATGTAAGTTGGTTTTACTTACACGCTATGAACTGACAATGTAATTTTGCAGGTACTAAAATATAAAGTAAATACGTTGTTTATCTTTCAGCACTACAACTTTTGTGAATGCACCTCTACGAGATGGACAAGACATTTGCAGTCTCAATGTCACTGAAAAACAGCAGCAGGTCTACACAGACTTTATGAAAGCCTTCCTCTCTCGCAAGGACATTGATGGTTGGTTTAAAATATTTTTTGTCTTAACTACATTAAATTCAACTTAAAAGCATGAAAATGCTTACAGTATAAAGTCATCTGCACAAACATCTCTTTATCTCCTATTATGGATGAGGAAAAACACCTGAAAGGTTCACATAATGAATCTCAATGTAAATGTTCTCGTTGCTCTTCCAGATCCCGGGTGCCTTAAAGACACATCCGACAGTGCGCAGTGGGTCACCAGAAACTTTGGGCCGTTCGTTCAGTCAGCTCCCCTAACTGACCTTGTGACACTGAACAAAAACTTCACAGCGGTTAGTGCTAAATGATGCAATTTCTGCAGAATTCCTCTTGGTAAAAAACATTGTAACAGCTGTTTCGTTTTTGGATTTAGGTGGATGCTCTACCTCAGTTGGGTCTAAAACAACTAGCTGAGTTCTCTCGCACTCCTGGTGCACTAACTAATCTTCAAAACGTCACCAATGTCATGCAGTATGTTAAGGATTGCCAGCTTCCTGCTTTCTTTGACCTATTTTTGGAGAAAGTGCAGGTGCGAAAAGAACATTCATGCTAAAATAACTTCATCTAAAAGATCCAGAAAACATTGCTAATGCTCTGATTATATTATTTTCTCCTGTACAGCAAATCCTGCCCACACTAGAAGTAAAAACAGCTCTGATTAAAAATGTATTTGACAGAGCCATCTTGTCTAATCTAAGCATCACTAATCAGGAAGTTGTAGTCTGGCTCCAAAAGAGACTAAATCCTCTGTTAGCCAACTTTTCAGAAAGTCTGGTGTCACCATTTTTCACCATCCTTAACACAAGGGACTGCAATATCACTCAAACAGCGTAAGACCGATAGACTTTAAAGGCAATACATTTACATTTGCAGTGTATTATGCTAATTTATTTGACTGTAGACATTATACATTGTTTAATTTCAATTTACAGACTGGTGCTCTTAGACGCAGTTCGACCTTCATTACCCATAATCACCACAAATGCAATCTACGATAACATTCTCAAGTCCTTCAAAGGTATTTCTTCATGTCGCTGATATTAACATCACATTAAAGTCTTTTTAAAAAATCCACCGCCCCTGTGTGGCTGGATAATAAATCTGATCATAAAAAGAAAGAAAAGATATAGACAGATCTTTTTTGTTCTTGTAGGGCCACAGCCACTGAGGTGCTACATAAGCAACAGCTTTATCAAGTTCCTAAATGAAAGCCTGTACGGCTTTGGGCCACTTCCAGATATAGCCACCTTCCTCACTCTGATACCACCAACTCGGAAATCTGAGGTACGCTGCGTATCAGCTCTACAGTTCTGATGCTCAATGCTTAGTGTAGATGTAAACTGACGTTTGACTTGTGTTTTTCAGCTTATAAACTCCATAGCTCCTTCTGAGCTGGGAAGCTACTTGAGACAGCCGAAAGTGGTGAACAACGATTCACAAATCTGTGCTGTTTTTAACAGCTTTACCAGAACCCCTGAGTTCTTGGAAACCGTGAGTTTGAAAATAAATTATGAAATGTTCAAATCACATTTATGTAGAGAAACTTTAGTGGAATAATTTTTAAATTCATCATTTTTTTTCATTTATTTACAGGAAGAGGTTCCAGATAATGTTAAAAGCACCATCCTTCCCTGTGTCTGGCCTCTGGCGTTGACAAGTGACAATGAGACAGAGGCTGATTTGTGGTTTAACCGTAGGCTGAAGCTCTACTTAAAGTTCCTGAACAAAGATCTAATAGGGTCAAAAGCCACACTGAGCGCATCTTGCCAATCATACAAGACTATGTAAGTGTAATTGGCTGTGGTGAAATTTAGGTAGTAAAAGTCTTCAGGAACATTTCAAATGCTTTCTCTTTTCTTCTAGGGTCGGTGTTTTAGGCAGCAGTTTCAACTTTACTGGCTCTCAGATTACCAGGGACGATGTGTACGCCACCATCAAGACATATCTGAAAACAGGTGAATTAATCTTCTTTTTCTTCATAAGCATGTTTGTTCTTTGCTTAAAGGAGACCTGCCCCTTTTAACAATAGGTGTCCTCAAAATGTGTCTGTGAAGTTTCAGCTCAAAATATCCCACAGATCATTTATTATATCAATACCTATTTTGAGTGGAAGCAGAAAGCAGTTATTTTATGTGCATGTATTTTTAAATGCAAATGAGCTGCTGCTCCCCGCCCCCTTTTGCAGAATAGGGCTGCGCCTTAACAGCTCGTAACTCAGATTGCCAAAAAAATGATCAAAACCGATCTGTTTGGTTTTGATTATCATCTCTTTGTACTGAAATCATGCGGTTTAAAGCCACGTTAGTCTAAACTTATGATATATATACAGTTTTCAGAGCGCACACATTTGTCACACGGCATGTGAGTACTAACTAAGTTCTCTTTCATGTCTTATTGTGCTTAAACTGTCAAATACACAAGTTTAAGTTAAAAACACACATGAGAATCAAACAAGACAGTTATGTCAGTGAAAGTAAACAGATAGGGAAAGAAATCGCATGTTTATATTAGAACTGTGTGGCAGCAGCGTAATAAATCCACTGCTCTCTTGTCTCGTTTGAGGCTGGGACTTTAAATAGTGTTCTGTGCTCATCTGTGTAGCCAATGACAGAACAGCTAACATGCTTTGCTTGAACTTTTGCCATGGCGTTAGAACTGGTACATTGTTGTCACTTGTGCCATGGGTGGAAACGTGCAGATTAAGGGGCGGTTATATTATAATAAGTTCCTCTTTCTACATCACGGGGGGAGCGAAATCTGAGCGGCTCTTTTTTCACATGCTTGCAGAGAAAGGCTTACGAAATCAAAGTTACTGGGTTGTCCTTTTTCACGTTTTCTGGGTTGGTAGATGCAGTTAAACATGGAAAAAGTCATATTTTCATGATATGTGTCCTTTAGGAATGTAATAAGAAAACAATCAAGCTAAGCCAGTTGTAGTTTTGACAGTGTCATGTAAACATGGCTGAAGATGCAAAAAAAGAAACAGATGAACCAAATCCATTGAGTCATTTACGCTGGAACTGCTCAGATTGATTCAAACTCGTGACTTTGATCATTCATTTCAAGTGATTCACTAGCAAAAACCAGATCAAATTAAAAGAGACATCCATTTTCGAATTTCGAAAATTCGCTTGTAATTATTTTAAGAAGCACATAGTTTTAAACGGAGCTTTTAGAAACTCCAAATCATTTAAAACATTGTGTTGCAAAATGATTCACTATTTTGAAGCGCTCCAACTGGATCATGTATCGTGAGTGAGTGATTTGTTTCATATCGGAGCGGGTTCGTGAATCATTTAGCGAATTGAATGATTCAAATCAAATGGTTTGTGATAAGCAATTTGAACTGAAGTGGATTGCGAATCATTTGATTCGGATCGGGACTTCGGTGCAGGTTCGTGAATAATTTGTTTTTGATCAGGATTTCAGAGCGATTTTGTGAAAGTATACACAAATTCAAATCCTTCAAGAAAATTAACAGTGGTTGGACGATAGTAAAAGTATAGTATACTTTGTAATACTTTAGTGGTAATACTTTGCATGTGCGTCACCTTAGTTTTTCCATTTTTTATTAGTATGATTTTATTTATCTATTTCTCTTTTTTTAGAATTTGAAATGGAACACATTGTTTGAAAAGTGAGATCTCTGATTGAAGTCCTTGAAAATAAAAAAAAGTAGTGCTTTAAAAGTCCTTGAAAGTCCTGGAATTTCATTTTACAGTATCTGTACGAACTCTGATATTATGATTTTTTTCTTTTAGACGCTGAAGCAAAATGCTACAGCTCCACTGACACAAAATTGAATTCAACTGCGTGGTTTGTCAACTACATTGGCGTATTTATAACTTCATTGACTCTGGACGATCTCTACTCTTTCGGCCCTGATAGTACGGTATGAACTGTATTCACTTGTTCATATAGACCATCAATACTTACATTATCATACCATGTTTTGTGTGACGTTATATTGGTGAAAGCAAATGAATGCATATTGTTAATTCCTGTCTGTTCTTGTTGTATGCAGATGAAAATCTTTGCTGTCAACTCTGAGAACATAAAGCTGTTCAATCAAAAGGCACTTCCGAAGGGTGTCATCAACCGCTACACTGCACTCATCTTTCTGCAAAACCCCAGCTTTAAAGTTTTTGAGTAAGTTTGAATAGAAACCAGAACAAAATCTCAAAATATTCTCTTGAGTTCAGCTTGTTTAACATGTTCTCTGTGCTCCACTAGATTGCCTTCGGTTTTGCAGTGTGAGGCCCCAGCATCAGCCTTCACTACACTAAATGAAAGTCAAACTAATACTATTCTTGGAAACTTCAAGACATCTTGCTCAAATGTGGATCCTGCGGTAAGCATTCCATTAAAGCCTAGAGTCAGGTTATTTCTTCATGTTACCGTGATGTAACCGAATATTCCTTGCACTCATCTTCAGATATCTACTGCCCTTACGGGAAACATCAAGACCATAGATGCTAGTACTATTACCACCTTGGGAAGCCAAATTGTTGGCCTAACAAGTACACAAATAAACTCGGCACCTCCAGGGGTTTTGGTCAACAGTGTCTCAACACTGGGCAGTACGCCTGGATGGTCACTCGGACAAGCCAAGGCAATCGTAGGAGTGCTTCTCAGTGAAAATTTTAAGGTAAAATTTAATTCGCCAGTGGAAGACATTTGCCCTAAAACGTGTTAAAATTAACGTGCAAAGATTTAAGATGCATTTAAGTACTTTTTTTTTTTTCCAAAATATCCTTCTCAGTAGACCATAAAATCCTACAAAAGAAATGACTTTCTTGACTTTCTGACAGATCGAAACTTCCAGCACGTTACTGACTCTTGGATCCCTGATTGGAGGGATCCCTTCAACAGTACTGACAATCATTGAGCCAGTACAAATTCTTGAAACATCTAAAAACACAGAATTTGTAAAAAACATAGTGGCTGCTCCAGAGATTGTTCAGAAGACCGTTGTGAACCAGGTAGGTGAACAACATTTAAGCATATTAAGAGATATTTCAAATGCAAAAAAAAAAAAAAAACAAAAAACGGGCATTTAACTATCTTTTTTTTTTTTATCTCTAGATAATCAAAGTGGGATCGACACCATCTCTTTTAATGACAAACGTTCCCAGTGACTTGGCCAGTCAAATTCCAAGACAGTTGCTGGATCTTACCACCACTGTAGACGTAACAGTTCTGCAACAGTTTAACCAAAAAAAGTGGAAACCAGAACAGGTACTATAGCAAAATAAAAATATAAACCAAAATAAAGGAGTTTTCGCAGTGAAGATCCATTTTTGGTTGTCCAATGAACCTTTTCTTGAACAGTTCTTAAAAGAACCTCAGACGAACAGTTTAATAACCTTAAGAACCTTTTTCCATTATAAAGAACTTTGGATGTTTAATGGAACCATCAATGTCAATGAAGAACCTTTATTTAAGAATATAGTTTTTCAATGTTCTTCTGCTAATGTCATTTTTTTCATCTAAATTTTTTTATAGGCAGTTCTTTTCTTCGATTCCGTGGCAGAGGCTTTTTCTCAACCTGATGAGTAAGTATTTTTGCTTTTTTAACCACTGCGTAAAAAAATACCTTATGAATACGCACTGAAAGCGAAATTTTGACATTTGTGATTTTGTTTTTGTCCGCAGCGTGTCAGTGGAAGTTTTGCAAGGATTTACATGCTCACGAGTGCAGACATTCACCCAAACCAAAATCAAAGGCCTGATCAAAGCCTGCCGACCAAGATCAGGCAGAAATAAGGTGGTACTGAGCGAGACTCAGGTGAGAGATGACAAAAACGCTATTCAAAAATGTGATTAATTGAGCTTAAAGTCGGAACATGAACAATGAATATGCTTTGTTTCTAATTGTTTTCCCAGCTGACATGCATGTACAGCTTTATCAGAAAGGAACCAGTTGTTGATTTTGAGAACTATCCTTCAGATGTATTGCTGTACTTCGAGTAAGTGCTTACTGCCATTTTTTAACCATTTGATCTATTCCTTTAAAAATGTATTGTTTGCAAGTTGTAAAATACTTTGTTGTCCTCTTTAGTTACAGTACAATCAACAAAACCCTCTGCAAGGCATATTTCACACAAGTCGGAGCAGCAGATCTCTCAGTCTTTTCAAGCACACTAAACGGAAGAAAGGAGATTTTGTTAAGCAATGCTATAGATTGCTTGGTAAGTATTGCCTAATGATATAGATCATTTAGGCCCAGACACATGAAGCTGGTATCAAAGAACTAGTGGTGACGAAAGGCCACTAAAGCTGTGTTTACACTAGTGCGTTTTTGTTTTAAAACGCCTAACTTCTGCTACAGTTACACTTATCGTTTACACTACTCCGGCATTTTCGACCCTCGAAAACTGAGACTTTCGAAAATGCTGCAGGTTTTAGTTTGAAAACTCCAGGGATGCTTTTCAGTGTAAATGGGCCAAAACGGAGACTTTTGAAAACGATGGTGTGGCTGCCCACATTCGCTCTGCGTATCCTTGACGACCCTGTAAACAATAACATAATGCTCATTGTTGCACCTATAGATATGTATAGGTAGATTCCCCATACGACCACTTCAAGCATGTAGACGCGTCCGCCATCTAAATAATAGGGCACCTACCTATACATATCTATGCTTGTACCTGCATGAATGCTCATGTGGCATACATTTTCAGTTGTGTAGTGTAGATGGAGATTGTTTCTGTAACGCAGTGAAAATGCCAGTGTAGATTATGATCGTTTTCATTTTAAAACGCTTAATTAATTTTCACATTTCATTTTAATCGCAACATCCGTAATATGTTGTTTAATTGTGCAGGGGCATATTTTGCTCCTTTTTTCTTGAATTTGTGATGGCATTTTTGCCACAAGCCCTCGTTAAAGGTGAAGTCCACTTCCAGAACAACAATTTACAGATAATGTACTCACCCCCTTGTCATCCAAGATGTTCATGTCTTTCTTTCTTCAGTCGTAAAGAAACTGTGTTTTTTGAGAAAAACATTTCCATATAATGGACTGATATGGTGCCCTGATTTTGAACTTCCAAAATGCAGTTGTAAATGATCCCGGCCGAGGAAGAAGGAACTTTTCTAGCGAAACGATCGGTTATTTTCATTAAAAAAATACAATTTAAATACTTTTTAAACTCAAACGCTCGTCTTGCCTTGTTCTCTCTGTGTATTCCTGCTCAAGACAGTTAGGGTATGTCGAAAAACACCAATCGTATTTTCTCTCAACTTCAAAAATCATTTTAAAGTCATCCGACATCACTGCAGAAGTACTGACCCAGTCTTTGCAAAGTGAACATGCAAAAAAGATCAGACACCCTCAACAAAAAATGGGAGTTTTTCGACATAGCCTAACTGTCATGAACCGGAAAAAAACAGAGGTTGGGAAGAGCAAGACAAGACGAGGGTTTGACATTAAAAAGTATATAAATTGTATTATTTTTATGAAAATAACTGATCGTTTCGCTAGATAAGACTCTTCTTCCTCGGCTGGGATTGTTTACAGCCACATGTGGGATCGTTTGAAGCTGCATTTGAACTGCATTTTGGAAGTTTAAACTCTGGGGCACCATGTCATTCCATTATATGGAGAAAAATCCTGAAATGTTTTCCTCAAAAAACACAATTTCTTTACGACTGAAGAAAGAAAGACACAAACATCTTGGATGACAAGGGGGTGAGTACATTATCTGTAAATTGTTGTTCTGGAAGTGAACTTCTCCTTTAATTACCAACCCTGGTGAGAGAAAATAACTCTACATTCCAGCAGGTGGCAGTAGTTTGTGTTTATTATTCAAAAAGGGAAACTGGAAGAGCTGCAGACATACAAACCATAAAGGAAGCCCCATGACTTTGTTGACTGCTTGGCTTCATCAATTTAAATTTCTTCTGGTGCGCTGGTTCACTAAGCTAAACCATCAATCGGAGTGCTCTCTTTTACCAACAGACTCTGCCGCCAATTCAACATGGTCACATGGCAAAAAAGCAAATTAGTGGTCCAACTAGTGCAGTGCAGAACAGACACTTGCTGAAGGCCGATCATGTGTCCCAGCCTTTAGATATTATTATTTAGTATTATATTAAAACTGTAATTATTCTTATTTTTCAATTCAGGGCATTAATAGAACAAGCATCAAGAAACAGGATCTGACAGTGCTGGGCAACTTGGTATGTGCTGTGAGCAGTGACGTCATCAGAAACTCAGACCCAGAAATACTTGAGTACCTGAAGAACTGCAAAGATCTCTCAGATTCACAAATATCAGCCATGCAGGAACTTCTGATGAAGGGAACTTCAGTATATGGGCAAGTTATCTTGAGTCGATTTATCATTATGCAGGAGAATCTTATTTTTAATCCTTATTGGGTGCACTGGTTATGGTTGTGTGGTAATGGAAGATTATGTCTCTACTATTTAGACCAACAAGCAAGTGGAATCAGAAAACACTTGATGATCTGGGAATTCTGCCTTTGTACTTCTCACGAAGTTTTTGGGCATCATTCTACGAGGTACATTACATGTAAACATCAAACACAGCTACATTATAAAATGTTGTAAATGAAACAAATGCTATTGGATTTCAGTCTTTTACTCTACTTCAAATTTCAATGAGCTATTTGAAAATTGTTTTAAAGTAAATCCTACACCATTTTTTTTCATTGACAATGCCTTTACCTAACCCTGTTATTTTGAACATGTCTCTTGGTTTATACAGAGTGATTTAGCCAGGTTCATGAAATCCTTTTTAAAATTTGTGCGTGGACGAAACACACCAAAGTCACAAATGAAAAAGCTGTTCCAAGCAATCATTGTAACCTCAGCTAGAACCAAGAGGGCAGGTATGCTATCTTTATCTGAGTTTTTTTTTTTTTTTGGATTCTCAGCTAATTCACAAATCTCCACAATTAAGCAATATCACACTCTTATTCGTGATGATGTACTGAATACTGAATCAGATGGCCTTCATTCTGCCTTAGGCAGTGATATTCATTCACTAAATACGGTTTAAAAAATACAGAATGTCCTAAATTATGTATTTGCTTGTGTTCCAAGCGAGTGACTGTACCAAGGGCAGCATCACTAGTGTTATCATCAGCGATGACGCCTTCCCCTTTGGATATACTGAGGCACAGTTTGGCTACTGTCTGAGTTCAACCGTGGTGAAGGAAAACCTCGCTAGCCTGTGTGAAAAAATTGATGATAGTGCCTTTCAGAGAATAATTTTGGACAAACTTAAAGAGGTAATATGACATGTATTAAAATCAGTTAAAATCTTCCAGGAAATCCAGGACGGCTTTAATGTGGAGGTGTTGCTCTTGTCCATCAGGTACAGCCAAATGGCCTTTCAGAAGATCAGGTCCAGGTGCTGAAGTCTGTGTCCAGGAACGCAACAGTGGATGAAATAAGTAAATGGAGCATCACTAAATCTGACACGCTGGCAGCGTTAATGAACGCCAATGATGGCGACTGGTCCTCTGCACAGGTGAATTTTCAGATCAATCCTTCTTATTTTACAGATGCTAAATATTTGGGTTTGTGTTAATGTGTTCATTTATCTTTCAGAGCGAACTAATCATTACCAAATACCTAAGCGCCAAAAACAATCTGACCGCCACTGAGATCAATATAGTGAAAGGACCAAATCTCTGCTCTCTGAATGCCAGCGTATTGTCAACAATATTGCCTGCAGATCTACGGTAAAGAAAATATCTATTACTCCAGTCTTCAGTGTCACATGATCCTTCAGAAATCATTCTAATATTCTGATTTGCTGCTCAAGAAACATTTCTTCTGGTTACCACTATTAGAAAGTTCAAAAGAACCGCATTTATTTGAAATAGAATCTTTTGTAACATTATAAATGTCTTTGATCACTTTATTGCCACCTTGCTGAATAGTTTTACATATTTGCATGCCACTTAAATGCTTAATAACCAGATTTCTCCTTATTATCCTCAATAACAGGGGGTCTGATGCCTTGAATGTGGTGAAATGTTCCTCTGAGAAAAAGAAGGCACTCTTCACCATCGCCAACAAAGCATTTCCCATATCCTCCACAAGCAGTTCACGTAGCATCCTGTCAGCCTACCAGCTCATTGAAACCTATCTTGGTAAAACGCCCTTTAAATGTCGTTTCAAGCCCATTGAATGTACAGTTGAGGTCAAAAATTTACATACACCTTGCAGAATCTGCAAAATGTTACGTCTTTTAACCAAAATAAGATGGGATGATACAAAATGCATGTTATTTTTTTATTTAGTACTGACCTGAATAAGATATTTCACTTCGGACTTCGGAGCAGGTTCGCAAATCATTTGACTTAGACTGAAACTTTGCATATTGCAAATAAATTAACCTCAAGTCGCAGATTGCGAATCATTTGATTTAGATCGAAACTTCAGAGGTTCTTGAATCATTCCACGATTTGAATCATTTGCAAATCCTTTTTCTTTCATACAAACAGTAGAAAATATCAAACCATAAAGGAGATCACTGATTGAAGTCCTTGAAAAAAAAAATAGTGCTTGAAAAGTCCTTGGAAGTCCTTTTGTTTTACAGTATCTGTGCGATCCCTGACAAATTTTTGTGTAACAGTGACTGTAGAATTTTGAAAAATTCTTCTTTTCACACTGAGGACAACTGAGAGACTCATATGCAACTATTACAGAAGGTTCAAATGCTCACTGATGCTCCAGAAGGAAACATGATGCATTAAGAGCCAGGGGTGAAAACTTTTTAAATTTGAATATCAGGGTAAATTAAACTTCTTTTGTCTTCTGGGGAACATGTAAGTATGTTCTGTAGCTTCTGAATGGCAGTACTAAACGAAAAAAAAAAAGATATTTAGGCAAAATAAGAAAAACGTACGTTCACCCCCCAGCTCTTAATGCATTGTGTTTCGTTCTGGAGCATCAGTGAGTGTTTGAACTTTCTAGTTATAGTTGCATATGAGTCCCTCAGTTGTCCTCAGTGTGAAAAGATGGATCTCAAAATCATACAGTCATTGCTAGAAAGGGTTCAAATACACAAACATCCTGAAAAAACAAAAACTTTGTGTGACCTGAAGGATTTTTTTGAAGAACAGCAGGCAGTTTAACTGTTCAGGATGGACAAAGGACTCATGAACTACTATCACTAAACAAATAAACACAGCTGTGGATCATTCAGATAACAACACAGTATTAAGAATCAAGTGT
This sequence comes from Labeo catla, assembly GCA_012976165.1. Lineage (NCBI taxonomy): Eukaryota > Metazoa > Chordata > Actinopteri > Cypriniformes > Cyprinidae > Labeo > Labeo catla. Next base: position 187,442 of record VONZ01000961.1, read on the forward strand.
ATGTAAACTTTTGAACAGGGTCGTTTTTTTAAATTCAACTATTATTTTCTCCTATGGATTATATGTAAATATCTTTTATGCAAAATATCTTATTGAAGTCAATACTAAATAAAAAATAACATGCATTTTGTATGATCCCTCTTATTTTGGTAAAATAATTACCATTTTGCAGATCCTCCAAGGTGTATCTTAACTTTTTACCTCAACTGTACATACAATTTAAAATGATGTCAGTCAACATGTCACTTTTAAATACCAGCTTTGGTTTGCACACGGATTGACAGAGAGTTAGCTCACGTTAAGTATTTGCTTTTTTATTTGTTTATAGGAGGTGCAGATCTAGGCTACATTAGGAATCTGTCATCATATAATGTCAGCATGAGCCTGTCCACTTTCATAACTCTGGATACAAGCGTGATCTCGGTGAGCAAAGAAAATGTTTTTTTAATGTTATTCAGTAATGTCTTCATCACAGATGCACTGTTTAAAGGAGAAGTCCACTTCCAGTACAACAATTCACAAATAATTTACTTACCCCCTTGTCATCCAAGATGTTCATGTCTTTCTGTCTTCCGTCGTGAAGAAATTATGGTTTTTGAGGGAATCATTCTCCATATAATGGACTTTATTGGTGCCCCGATTTTGAACTTCCAAAATGTAGTTTAAATGCAGCTTCAAAGGGCTCTAAACGATCCCGGCCGAGGAAGAGGGGTCTTATCTAGTGAAACGATCGGTCATTTTTTTTGGAAAATAAAAATTTGTAAACTTTTTAAGCACAAAAGCTCATGTAGCACAGGCTCTGGGTTGCGCGTTCACATACTATTGAATCATGTCGAAAGTTCACACGGAACGTAGGCAGAACTACAGACCCAGTGTTTACAAAACAAACGTACAAAGTCTAAGAAAGTGCAAGTAAGTCAAATGCTGTTTACAAACAAAACGATGTCGGACGATTCTGAAGTTGTAGGAGAAAATAAGATGGAGTTTTTTGCCATACTCCTTTTTTAGCTGGAGTACACAGACAATGAACTTAGACATGATTCGTAGTAGTGATGGGAAGTTCGGATCATTTTACCGACTCAGACCTTTGAGTCTCGTTCAGCAAAATGAACGAATCTCTTTTCGAGTCATTTCGTTCATTTTGTTCATTTTGGCAAAATATAATTAAAATGTTATGTGTTACTTCCCTAACACATCTACTGCTTACACAAACGTTGACACACTACAAACAAGACAAAACTATAATGCTATAAGAAACTGAAAAGATTAATTCATTGTTTACCTGGGTCTTTAGTCTATGATTAGCTCACCTCACCTCTTATCTTTTACCTCTTAGTTTTTGGGTTTGAGTCGTTCGTTCATCACGTGACAGCCCGACGACAGATGAAAGAACGACTCGATAAACCTGAAGACTCGAAACAGGTGAACTAATTCCAGTGCAGAACCTAATAGGATGTTGCGCATGCGTGACTGAACGAATCATTCAAGAACGACCCATCACTAATTCGTAGCATCGTGAACGCGCATCCCAGAGCCTGTGCTACACAAGCTTTTGTGCTTAAAAAGTATACAAATTTTTATTTTTCGTAAAAAATCACAGATCGTTTCGCTAGATAAGACCCTTCTTCCTCAGCTAGGATCATTTAGAGCCCTTTGAAGCTGCATTTAAACTACATTTTGGAAGTTCAAAATCGGGGCACCAATCAAGTCCATTATATGGAGAAAAACCCTGAAATGTTTTCCTCAAAAACCATAATTTCTTTACGACTGAAGACAGAAAGACATGAACATCTTGGATGACAAGGGGGTGAGTAAATTATTTGTAAATTGTTGTTCTGGAAGTGGACTTCTCCTTTAATGTTCATATTTGATCTGATATCCCGATGTCCACTTGTTATGTATTACAGAGCCTCACCATAGCAGAGGTAGTGGGTCTTCTTGGTAACAATTTGCGGGATCTAAAAACATATGAAAATGATACAGTCGTGCGGAGCTGGATCTCCCTGCAGTTACAGTCAGAGCTGGATAAACTCAATCTCACTCTGACTGGAGGAAAAGCAACAGCAGACACAACCACTGCCTCTGTTACATCTGCTGTGACTGCGACTGCGACTGCGACCGCGATTGCGACTGTGACTGCTACCACGTACAACAACACTTCAGGCGCTCGAGGTGAGGCGTCACACACATTGTAAAGATATGTTTAAAATGCTAAAGTCCATTAGAAATCATAAATAAACTTTTCATTGTTGTCATTTTTATTTTTCTAGGAATTGGACCCAATTGGTGGACGGTTTCCTTCAGCATTCTTGTGCTCATTTTTACCATCATCAAAGTGGAGATTATATAGCAGCGCTGACCCCAAATCAGCCACACTGTAATCTTACCAAGATTATATATCTGTGAGACTCTGCAGTTGAAGGAATATAAATATATAGAATATTACTTTCTGCTTAATCAGTTCATAATCACATATTTTCTTTGGCATTCTGTTGTTCATCCTATTCATCCTATTTATTTTTTTTTTTGCCTGAGTATACAAGACATTATAATTGACATTATAGTCAAAGCAAACATTATAGTCAAAGCAAAGATTATGTAGCATTTTGATTGAAATACTTGTACAACTATCTCTAGGTGTTTCAAACGTTTAGAATTGTTATATGAATTCCTTGTACCTTTTTTGCACATGATCAAAAAATGTTTTATGACTGGTACCTGTTTATTTGCGACAGTGATCATAGCTAATCAATGTCGTCATACAGAAATTAATAAAAGGTACTCAATGATGAACAAAACAACAATTCGATTGGATTCTTTCTTTGCAGGTTTTTATACAAGTTTATAAAGAAACAATAAATCAGCATGTAGGTGGTTGGGAGTATCTTCCTCCCTACCTTTTAAAATGAAGATGAGCTTAAATAAAAAAAAAATTTTATTTTATTTTTTTTTTTGCTTCTAAAAAAGAATCATTGTTGATCAGTCAGGAAGGATCTGTTCAAGAAAATGTATTTTATGCATGTTGATGTACTGCTTTTTTGTTACTGGTATTAGTCAAAAAAACAGCGTAAGGTATAAGGGTAGTGGTTTCAAAAACTATAGGGATATAAAGTCAACGACATGGAAAAAGATGACAAAAACGCCCCCAATAACCCAAGTAAGGATACTTGAACGGGACGGTGTACACTTATATAAATGCGCCCACTGGAGGGCGCAGGCAGATATAATACAGTTAAGGTCAAAAGTTTACCCACACGTTAATCATTTTACCAAAATAAGAGGGATCATACAAAATGCATGTTATTTTTGATTTAGTACTGACTTGAACAAGATATTTCACCTAAAAGGTGTTTACATAAAGGACAACTAAGGGACTCATATGCAACTCTTAAAGACGTTTTAAACGCTCACTGATGTTCCAGAAGGAAACACGATAGGTGAAAACTTACTGAATTTTACGATCAAGGTAAATTTCACTTATTTTGTCTTCTGGAAAACATGTAAGTATCTTCTGTAGTTTCTAAAGGGCAGTACTAAATGAAAAAAAAAGAAGATATTTACACAAAATAAGAAAAATGTATCTTCAGTCTGTTCAAAAGTTTTCACCCTTGGCTCTTAATGCATCGTTTCTCCATCTGGAGCATCGGTGAATGCTTAAACCTTCTGTAATAGTTGCATATGAGTCCCTCAATTGTCCTCAGTGTGAAAAAAAATGGATCTCAAAATCATACAGTCATTGATGGAGAGGGTTCAAATACACAAAAATGCTGAAAAACCAGTGAATTTGTGGGACCTGAAGAATTTTTCTGAAGAACAGCGGGCAGTTTAACTGTTTAAGACAAATGGGGCTCTCATGAACAACTATCACTAAAAAAAAAAGAAAAAAAAGCTGTGGATCATTCAGGTAACAGCACGCACAGTATTAAGACTTAAGCGTAAACTTTTGGACGGGGTCATTTTTATAAATCCAACTATTTTTTCTCTTATAGACTTTATATAAATGTCTTTTAGGTGAAATATCTTATTCAAGTCAGTACTAAATAAAAAATAACATGCATTTTGTATGACCCCTCTTATTTTGGTAAAATAATTAACATTTTGCAGATTCTGCAAGGCGTGTGTGAACTTTTAACCTCGATTGTATATAATATAAAAATTGGAACGGTCTCTTTGACAGTCTAAATTGGATGAATACAGTCCATGCAACAAAATTTCCTTACAAAGTAAAAGAAATATTTTTTAAATTAATCCATAACATTTACCCTGTCAAACCATTTTTAAAGAACAAATTCAGATCTGATATTGACACTAAATGCTCCTTTTGTCAGACTGACACTTAAAACTCTTCTTCATTAAATATTATCTTGCAGTGTTTTTTTGTAAATCATTGTTTTTGGATGTTTTGAAGCAGAACTAAGTGATTGTGTTGTAATACATTAGATTATTTTTCTACATAGATTCTATATTTACACGTACATTTTTGAACTGTAAAACTATTTCTTAGTATTCTTATAAGAGATACATTTTCTGATTAACTACTGTAATTCTTAAAAATTATGTTCTAATTTTGTTGTATTATCCACGTTATTTTTCAACACGAAAGTAAGCTGCTTTCTGGAAATAGCGAGAAGAATGGACCCTTTCACAAGACTGTGATGACGAGTTTTAACAGTCATCAGCATCGTTTTTTATATTTTGATTTTTTTTTTTTTAATTATGTAATGTTACATTTATAAAACTGTACTTTGTATTATATCACCTTTTGATCAAATTACAAAAAAAAAACTAGTTAATGCTAATGCGACAGGTGTTTCTAATAAAGCATCCATGGGCGGAACGGTAAATTTGACATTGTCCTCTCTTCTGACTGCTGTTTTCAGTCTCTCAGTTTTTTTCCTTTTTTGAAACTTGTGAAAACACTATTGAGGAGTTTTGCTATTTGAGCAAATGGGAATGCAAAAAATATATTTGTGGTACTCTCCTATTCATTGCTCTCGAACTTTACCCAACTATGACAACTTCCGCTGCTGAGAAACCCAAAAATGTGAATGCCTATAACAAAGTGCAGGTAACAGTCAAACTGTTTGCACTACAAACCACTGCGTTTATAATTAAGATAATACATTAAAATAATATGGTAAGACACACCAGTTTGCAAAACGAGCTGTTTTGTACAGCTAAAAATAGCTGGACGCGAATGAGACCGGAAGCCAGACCCGTAAATTTTACAAATTCGGCAAAAATAAGGTGGATACTGTCAACTGAATGCTCAAATAAAGCTAAAAAATAAAGAAATATAAATTACATTACACACACGTACATATGTGTGCATGTACGTACGTATAGCTTATTTATACTGTTAAATACAGTATGTTATTAAGTGGTCTAAAATACACAAAAATATTTCGGGCCTTTCTGCAACATTAACTTAAACAAGTTGATGGTACTTGTTTCTACTGTAAAATATAATATCCTGTGTGCCTTTATTTTGAAACAAGTCGTCACGTCCGGACCTTTTTTTTTTCCACCCGTGTCAAAAACATACCGCGCTTTTAAGCAGCAGCACTGAGGATGATGGGAACCAGCTTTCTGAGTGCAGACAGAGCTCGCAATCCGCCAGTGAAAGTGTTGTCCAGCCAGCTGCGTGAAGGCAAAGAGTGCCAGACAGCAAGCGGGAAATCAGAGTATGTTATCAGACGACAGGGTCCCGGTGAACAGCGCTCGTTACAGGTATCCGTGGTCTGGATGCAGGGGACTGTGCTGGAGGTGCAGTCCGATCAAAACACCGTGCTCATTCTGGACGAGACCGGGAACTTTGTCGTCAGCGGCATTAACAACGTACCGAAAGGAAAACCCTGCCTGAGTCCTGGTTAGTAGATTTATTTTGTAATGTTTTAAGGCACCTCTATGGAGATAAAATAATGCCATAAAGATTTGCATGTGAAGAGTACGTGTTGTGCAAGTGTACATAAGACTGTAAGCGTAAATTAAATTTGCATGCGCAAGAGAAGCTTTGTAAAAGTGTAAATCGCGTTCCAAGCGTAAGAAAAAAAGATTTGCAGCATTTTACTGTTACTCGTAAGTGTAATTCATGTATTGTGAAACTGCAGCTTCATGCTTTCGCAAAATAAATACAATCTGCATTCTTCCGACTTCCATTTCTCCAAACATCTGCAAAACAGATTGACTGCGTAGGACCAATCTGTATGTGTAAAAAAACAAACTGTTGCAAATGTCTATGACTTGTTGTGTATGTAGGGCACAAAGTTCCCGAAATAATCCGATATGTACCGCTCCGTCTTTCTTTTATCTGCGCTTACACTTTTGGCACGATTCTCTCACTCACTGAGTTTTGCAAACTTGAGGGGGAGGGCGGGGCCACCACCTTTTTGTAGCCAATCAAATGAGACTCTCGCGGACTCCATTTACTCTTATCTGATTGGTTCAATAAACACATCACACGCCAAATCATTTATCTTCATTTAGTTCTCGCTGCCGGTGGAATGGTACTTTCAATGTAGACATACATTAAAAATAAAATAAAATGAAATAAATACACGATATAAGTTGTGTACCAGGCTATGTGTTCATACTGAATTTCGAGCTGTGTCCTTTTCCTCCTCAACAGGCAATATATGATAGTTTACTGTAATATTGTAATTTTGATGATACTAAAGCTGCCACGGGGTATATTTTACCCGTGGCTGTTTTTTAAATGTAGCCTACGTAACAGACTTTGAATAAAACATTAAAGTCTCCCAGTCATTGACTTTTATTAAAATGGTGTAATTTACAATCCTCTAAAAATGGTTTAGATAAAAAAAGATCAAGAAACGTGGCATTTATATTATGCCTATATTTTCGTGCTGTCATTATCTTGCTACTTATGTTTTAATTGTAACTACATTGCTAGGTCAAAATTAGTAAAAGAAGGCGATTTATGGACGCTGAAGAGCATAGAAGCACTAAATGCCATTAGTCTGAGTCAGCATCTGACGGCTCATCTGACTGTGATCTCATATTTAGATGTTTCTTTATGAAAACAGTGGCATAATACACTGAAATAAAATGTTTTTTAGGCGTATAAAAACGGTAGTGCTTGGGTAAAATTTACCCGCTGGAGGTTTTGATGTGTACAGCGACCCCTGGCGGTGCTAGTGTTAAACATGGCCTAGTATCTGCACTAGCAGCATAATTTGTAATTTATAATAACATGCATAATTTCACCTGTCTACTGATTAGGGACGACTCAAATTTTTTAACTAAAATTTGGTTCAATATAGTAAATACAATATTTATTTATTTTTTTCACTTTAACATGTTATAATTAAAAAGTATAGCACTAAAAAGTATAGCACTCTGATACTATTGTTGAGCATTGTCACATATCATTTTGTAATGTTTAACATCAGCTATATTAGGCTATATTATATGATATATGCATTTCAATGTAAAGCCAAACCAATCCAATAATGTTAACACCAGCTAACAATTCAGGATGAACACATGAGAGTCTAGCCTAATGGTGCACAACTTATAAAGTATCATGTTTTAATTAAGTTGTTGTTTATTTATTTATTTATTTGTTTTAATGTATGTGTACATTAAAAGTACCATTCCACCGGAAGCAAGCGGCAGCGAGAACTAAATGAAGATAAATGATTTGGCGTGTGATGTGTTTATTGAACCAATCAGATAAGAGTAAATGGAGTCCGCGAGAGTCTCATTTGATTGGCTACAAAAAGGTGGTGGACCCGCCCTCCCCCTCAAGTTTGCAAAACTCAGTGAGTGAGAGAATCGTGCCAAAAGTGTAAGCGCAGATAAAAGAAAGACGGAGCGGTACATATCGGATTATTTCGGCAACTTTGTGCCCTACATACACAACAAGTCATTTAGACATTTGGAACAGTTTGTTTTTACACATACAGACTGGTCCTACGCAGTCAATCTGTTTTGCAGATGTTTAAACTGTTGTTTTCGTGTGCAAATCACTGTTCACAGGCTTGCAGTGCTTTTGACCGTATTTTAGCGAAAAGAACGTGCCAAAAGTGTAAGCGTGGAGAAATGGAAGTCGGAAGAATGCAGATTGTATTTATTTTGCGAAAGCATGAAGCTGCAGTTTCACAATACATGAATTACACTTACAGTTGCAATCAAAATTATTCAACCCCCCAGAGACTGCAGTACTTTACAAATACAAGCTTTTCTGAAGATCCAGGACTTTATAAAAATTGCATCTACAACAGTTTAATGGCATATTAAAAGTTATAATGTCAATATAGAATGTAATGTTTTTGAGTTATAGGATTTTTTAATATCACACCTGTGTCATAATTATTCAACCCCTGTTCAACATTGCCATTTTAAGTCACTAATTTTTTATGGTAGGGAACAAAATTGTCTTAAAACACAATTAAGCCTTTATAAACTTTATTAAAAAAACATAATTAGCTTGTGGTGTGACACATACATACGGTTAGCCCATGCATGTGCTGAAGTTGAGTCGCTAATATGACACAGTCAACAGAGCTCTCACAAAAACTACAGAGAAGAAATTGTCTTATTTTATTAGAAAGTCTAAGGCTACATTAAGATTTCCAAGACATTAAAAGTTCCTAGAGATGCATATGGCAGCCTTATTCCTTAGTTTGAAGTGTGTTGTACCAGAAAACCTTTGAGGGAGTTGAACAAAAAAAGCACAATATCATGAAATGTTTGATCAGAGCAACTGAGAAAAACCTGCAATGTACAGCCAAACACTTGCAATATGACCCGATGAAACGAGGAAAAACATTTCAAAGCGGTGTATGAAAAGAACACTAGACAAGTATGGCCTTCATGTTGGGGCATCTTGCCGAATACCACTCTTGACCAAAAAGAACAAAAAGGCCGACCTGAACATGCTACAATTCATTTGGATAGACCTGCGGAGTTCTGGAATGGAATAAAAGAATGTTTCATGGAGTGATGTGACCAAACTAGAACTATTTTGACCTGTGGATCAGCGGCATGTCTGGAGCAAGACAAAACTTAGAAGCAGAAGAACACCATCTCCATCGTCAAACATGGAGGTGGATCAGTCCTGTTATGGGGTTGTTTTACTGTAGCAGGAAGTGGAAAACATGACCGTATGAAGGATATCATGTATTCTTTAAAGTATCAGGCCATTTTGGCAAGAATTGTGATGCTTTTGGTGCAATGACTGAAGCTGATGATCAATGGACTTTCCTGCAGGACAATCTTCCCGAAGTATACATCCAAATCTACTTAAGCTTGGTTCAGGGATCAGTCATAGAATGTTTTTGAGTGGCCTGTTCAGTCTCCAGATTTAATTCTCATTGAAAATATTTGGTTGAATTTGATTAAAGCAGTGGCAATGTGAAAACCAAAGATTATCAGTGATCTGAAAGCTTTTTCAGGCAAGGAATGGGCCAAGATTGCAGTAGAGAGGAGACAGAAGCTTCCAAGCACTTTCAAGCAGCGATTATTGGTGGTTTTAAAGAATAAAAGATTCTGCACCAAATTTTACTTTTGGGCGTTGAATAATTTTGAAGATGAAAGTTTAGAGCCAATTTGTTTTTTGTTTTTTTTCTTACATTACTTACTTACTTACGTTCTCAGAATTATTCAAATGTGTAATGACAAACTTTCTCCAATAGTGTACTGACGCCTTTGTTGAATTGTTTTCACAAAATTTTGTTCTCTGGATCAAAATGTCTTGCAGGTCAAGGGGGTTGAATAATTTTGATTGCAACTGTACGAGTAACAGTAAAATGCTGCAAATCTTTTTTTCTTACGCTTGAAACGCGATTTACACTTTTACAAAGCTTCTCTTGCGCATGCAAATTTAATTTACGCTTACAGTCTTATGTAAACTTGCACAACACATACTCTTCACATGCAAATCTTTATGGCATTATTTTATCTCCATATACCCCCTAGTTAGGTTTCCTGACGACAACCTGTTCAAACACATATTTTGTCTGGGTCCTTGTTGACGAAAGGGGAAAATATACACAAGGTGAATAAAATATACATTAGTTACAAGTCAAGTTTTTGAACAGTAAGATTTGTTTTGAGATGTCTCTTCTGCTCACCAAGCCTGCTTGTGTTTGATCCAAAGTACAGCAAAAACAGTAAAATGATGAAATATTTGTACTATTTAAAATAACTGTTTTTCAAATGTATTTTAAAGTATAATTTATTCCTGTGATTTCAAAGCTGAATTTTAGCATCATTACTCCAGTCACTTGATCCTTCAGAAATCATTATAATATTCAGATTTGCTGCTCAAAAAACATTGTTAAAACAGCTGAGTTTCTTTAATAAATAGAAAGTTCAGAAGAACAGCATTTATCTAAATAGAAATAGAAATCTTTTGTAACATAAATGTCTTCATCATCATCAGTTTTGATCAATTTAAAGCATCCTTGCTGAATGAAAGTATTAATTTATATAATTTCTTTCCCAAAAAAAAAAAATAATAAAAAAAACTATATATATATATATATATATATATATATATATATATATATATATATATATATATATATATACTGACTATAAGCTTTTGAATGGTATAGTGTATAATATTACAAAAGCTTTTTATTTAAGATAAATGCTGATCTTTGGATCTTTCTATTAATCAAAGAATCCTGAAGAAAAAGTACTTTTTCAAGACCTTTTGCAACTCAAAAGTTTTAAATGTTGATAATAATAATAATAATAATAATAATAATTAAAAATGTTTCTTAAACAGCAAATCAACATGTTAAAATGATTTCTGAAGGATCATGTGACACTGAAGACTGGATTAATGATGCAAAAAACATTGCTTTGATCACAGGAATAAATTTGATTTTTTTTTTATGTATTCAAGTATAACAGTGATTTTAAATGGTAAAAATATTTCACAATATTACTGATTTTGCTGTATTTTGAATCAAATACATGCAGGCTTGGTGAGCAGAAGAGACTTCTTTAAAAACATTAAAAATCTTACTGTTCAAAAAATTTTGACTGGTAGTGTATGTTTAGTTTTTCTGTTTGTGTGTTTACATGTTCTATATGACAACAACCACAACTCATGAATATTAATTAGGTAACGTGAGCAAACAATCCACAAAGTAAATGTTTTAAATATTGATGTACTTTTGCATTTTTAACTTTTGAATTTGCTTGGAGTTTTCTGATTTACAAAGAAAACAAACAGCCGTTTTTTTTTTTGTTTTTTTTTCCCCCACAGGTAAATACGTAATGGTTATGGGTGTCATCCAGTCACACAATCCAGAGCCGTTGCTGCGCGCTGTGAAGATGGCAGATCTTTCTGAAAACGCTCTGATTCACAGGAAAAACTGGATCTATGAAGTAGAAGATCTCCAGCAGATTTTGCCTTAAATCTTTTAAATGTTTGTTTCACAAGACTGATGTTTTCGTTCTGGTGCAGCACTTATATTTGCCAAGCAAACAGAGGGAACAAACAGAAATTGCATTCCACGACAAGACTTTTAAGTGTGAAAGCATATACATATTTATTTATATAATATTTTTCTTTATTAGTTTGATTACAGAAAGAACTGAGAATAATTGCACTGTAATGTTAAGAGATTTCTTCATATTTATGAGGTTAAATAAAATTATTTTATAAAACATTAAACATTATTTTTCGTTAAATCACAGTTTACATTGAAAAGGCAAGTATGCGTGCGCACCTATGTATGAATACATGTTAGTGTGTGTCGGTGGCACAGTTACTGAATTAACTCTTGCTAAATAAATTCACTGTAACTTTTTCCCCGTATAAATACAGAGTCAGTTATTACACGACTCATTCACATTTTCTGCAGCTGCTTCAGATTCTCTTGTAGACTCCTAAAACGCTGTTGCAGTTTGGACAGATGTGTGTCACATCCTTCAGGCTGTCCACACAGAAGGGAATCAGGCAGCAGCCGTAGATGCAACTGCAACATGCGAGACGTGAACAGAACAATCAGGGGAGTGTCTTTGTGTGAAAGAAGAAAACCGTATATAACGTAATGTTTCGTCTTACCCAAAAATGGCCAGGCCTGCGCAAGAGAGCCAAGCTAATGCTCCCGACGTATGCTCAAGGCGAGTTATCACGTTCTGTGTGCATACTGGGCAATGCGCCTGCACTGGAATACTTCCGAACACCAGACCAGGCTGAACGTACACCGTCTGAACAGATACTGAAGACAAAAACAAGAGTGCTTAGAAATGCTATGCTGCATATGTTTAGTATTATTCAAAGACGCAGACTTCTTATTAACTTAAACATGAACTGTTTAAATATAAGGGTCTTAACAAAAAGGATGTGCTGGAATCAATGTGTATGGATGTATATTTTAGTCTATCCTATTAAAAAAAAATAACCTGTTAAATAAGTGTAAAGCTAATAATCTTATTATTGAATGTAACTCTTGAAATATGTAATGTAAGATGTATTTGTCAATATAATTTCTTATATAAAAGAAAAATAACAGTTTGAATGTAAATAAATTAAGGTTTTGATTAGTTAATGTATTAACCAACATGAACAAACAATAAGCAATACATTTATTACAGTATTTATTTGTCTTTGTTAATGTTAGTTAATGAAAATACAGTTGTTCATTGTTAGTTCACAGTGCATTAACTAATGTTAACAAGCACAACTTTTTAAAATAATGCATTGGTAAATGTTGAAATTTACATTAACTAAAATTAATAAATGCTGCAGAAGTATTGTTCATTCTTAGTTCATGTTAACTAATGAACCTTATTGTAAGTGTTGATAAAATCAAATATTTATTTTATTATTAAATATATTTCTTTAAAGAACAATTGTTTAAATAAATTGTAATAAATAGATAGATATTAAATGTATTACATGGAATTCCTCTTATAAAAGAAAATAACTGCACAATTATGTACATTTTAAGAAATTATACATAAAAATAAATATTTAAATTAATTTTTATTTAAATGAATTTAATCAAATATAATTTCTTATATAAAAAATAAATTGACATTTTCTGGTTTAAATTGTAAATTCAAAAAAATGGAATCAATGTGTATGAATCTAGATTTTAGTTAATGGAAACATATTTTTTATTTTATTTACAAAAAACAACAAATAAACATTAATATGGTAAATAACTAAGGCTAAGGGAATCATTTATATTGAATGTAACTCTTAGAATATGCAATGTAAGATATTTTAATTTGACAAATATATTTTTATTTTAAATACAATCTTATATACAAGAACAAAATAACTGTTAAAATGTAAATATATATAAGTATATATGTGACCCTGGACCACAAAACCAGTCATAGGGGTCAGGATAGGACAATATTTGGCCGAGATACAACTGTTTGAAAACATGGAATCTGAGGGTGAAAAAACATCAATATATTGAGAAAATCACCTTTGAAGTTGTCCAAATTAAGCTGTAAACAATGCATATTACTAATTAAAGAAAAAATATTACATTCTAATATATTTACGTTAGGAAATTTACAAAATATCTTCATGGAACATGATCTTTACTAATTATCGTAATATTTTTTGGCATAAAAGAAAAATCTATAATTTTGAACCAATTGTTGGCTATTGCTACAAATATACCTGTGCTACTTATGACTGGTTTTGTGGTCCAGGGTCACATGTGTTAAATATCAAAAATATATTTAAAGAATAACTGTTTCAATTCAAATAAGTTATGACCAAAAAAAAAATGTAAATCATATATATATATATATATAGAATGTCAGATAATTTAATAATAATTCATAATTAATTGAATAATATTTACATTTAGAAGTTATAAATAAAATTAATTATTTAAATTATTTTTTATTGACCTGAATTTTATGACATATAAAAACTACATTTACTTATTTTTTTTTTAGTTTAAATAAATTATAAGTAAAATAAATAAATATTTCAAAACGGTAGGGCCAGCAGGCCAAATGTGAAACTGAAATGCTTGCTGACAGATTTTTTTTTTTTTTATGTGCTGAGGTTTAACTGGAAAAACCAGATTCAGCCAGCTTCTGTTTTCAGCTTGCCCAGGTTGGTTTAGATGGTTGATCAACAGCACTACCAATCAATGGGACAGAAGTCAACCAGGTTAGTCTTTAAAAAACTCTACATTCTTCTCTTTTGAGTTATGTATACAACCTTTTTTCATGTAAATACTTGTGTTTTAAAATGTGTAATCAGAAAAGGCCATAATATACAAAGAGTAAGGGTCATTACCAACAGGACTGGTGACAGGTTGACCTTGTTGAGGTGGTGGTGGATACAGATGGCCGTAGGCTTGCGTTGGATAAGGAGGCACAGATGTCTTCGCATCACCTGGAGCATAGGCCATTGGTAGATACGGTGGATTTGATCCCAATGCCTCCTCATATGATGGAGGAGGCGGGTGTCCCACAAGTGTCGCTGTCTCCAGAGGAGGTGCGCTTGCCATCGTCTTGATGAGCGCTTTAAAACATAATGACAAAGCTTCTTAGTAAACATAACGGTTACGGTTATAATATTATAACGTCATTCATAGTCTTGCCCAATTCTTGACAGATTCGAACTTTACTTTTCCAAGGCGCTTTTAAAATACATGTAAACTACTAACACAATGTTCAACACGAGAAATACAAGTTCTCAGAGTTGTAACTTAACCTAAAAGCTCAAAACGATAAACCGACACTTGTTCAAAACAATAAAACTAGCTGGGAATGATTAACACTTACGGTCAGTGTCGTTGTCTTGAAAACACACTCGCGAACGATCCAGAAGAAACGTTTCCTGCTTCTTAGTTTTGTTACGTACTTGCTGTATTTCCGCAATAGAGGTGGGTGGGCTGAACTCTCTTTTGAGATTATCAGACCAGAACGGAACACTGTCGACCAAAAGAGCTGTTTCTAAAGTCAATACGTATATCTCAATACATTTAGTAAGTAGCGACTGAGGGGTTTTTAAAAATGGGAAAGACTTTTAGACGTTCCCGTTAAGTTCCGCATTTGGTCACATGAGTTACAGACAGCGAATCCCTCATGATAGTTGAACTCAGTTCAGCTAACAGCTGCTTTGTTTGTGTGTTTGTTGTTTATCCTGTTCTTGGCTAGACAATTTAACGCCTTTTATATGATATGACTTTTGGGTAGGTGTATGTGCAGTTCTTTTTATTATTATTTTTTTCTTTTTTTTTTTTATAAAAATCAAACTATTTGCAATTGCATCAATATATGGATATATAACGTATATATAACGTAAATATAAAATGTGCATTTACACGTCCTTTCTTTGCAAGATGCGTAGATAAAAAAAGTAAACACTTTGAATTTTATTTGTGAGTAACATACGTATAATTAATTAAAATGTATGTAATTATTTTTATTATAATGCTTTGACTGTGTTTCGCCTTTTCTATTTTTATCTATCTCATCCAATGGATTTAGAAAGAATGTGCACATATTATTCTGCGAAAATGGCTTCTGAGTAATTTATCAGTGCAAAACATGTGCGTGTCTATAAGTGGGAAGATATAGCAATGCGTTTCATATTAACAAAGAAATACATAAATGAATCTCTTTCCATTTGTCTGTTAATGCAAAACAAATGTCACGCATAGGAACAATCTGTACTACATCCGCTTCTCGGACCACCTCCTCTACTGGTTAAAACACCATTGCTTTTAGGCTATTTGATTGGATATTTGCCCTTTTCACTCGTGATCTCATTTCCTGTACAGTGACAAGCTATTTATTTAATTATTTATATGCTCGGGCTAGAAATGGGAGCGACTGGCTTTAGATGTTGCTGTATATAACATAACAGCTGGATCTCTGGAGACTGAGGGAGTGTTTATGCAGCTGTCAGCACGCGCACGCGTCAACTCTCGCCAGTGCACGAAATGATGCGCAAAACGCACATAAGCGTTATTCTTTGATTAAAAAAAAAGCGGCCTAGTTTTGGTAAGCTTCAATTTAAATGATTATTTCTTCAAATTATATCAGTAATTGTCTAGAAAGAAACTGTCTGTTCTATTCAGGGCTTCTTTAGATCGCGCATAAATCGCTGTGATTGTAAATAGGAATGTGGTAGTTAAAACTGCATATGAAAGCAATGTGAAGTTGACCGCTTGCATTTGCCTGTATGGGAGCAAATGCTTTTTTTCCGGAGGAAAGGATTGTTTAGTTTAAGATATCAAAAACAACGGCTGCAACGATATTTGCTGCAGTCCTTTTCGTAGATAGTTAGCTGTGTGTTGCGCGTCGTAACGCCTTTCAGCGAGCACGAAAAGGCGCATTTAACACTCTGACGCGTGGGCAAGATGGAAAGTCTTTTCGCCAAGATGCTCGCAGCAAATGCGTTGCATAACCTGTGGCTTCATAAAGGGAACCATGACACGAGCAGTGATGGCTGGTAAAGCTGTATGAAACGTTTCTCCCATTTCTCAAGAATGAGTAAGAGTGAATGGAGAAATAAAGCATTTCGAAACTTTGAATCAGTTGAACCACTTATTTGGCAGAATGATTCACTGTTTCGAAACGCTAGAAACACCACACGAAAACTCATGCCGAATATGCTTAAAAACACCTTTTACAAACCAACTGCAAATGTTTCAGTGGAAGGTGAATCTGTTAAATATGGAAGCCTGAATTAAAAAAAGGGGGGGAAAAAGTTATTGCGGTGTTTTATCTCACAATTCTGACTTTTTTTCTCAAATTTGCGTGATATAAACTCGGAATTCTTATTTTTTTCTCAGAATTGTGAGATATAAAGTCAGAATTGTATGATATAAACTGACGATTCTTACTTTGTTCTCATAATTTCGTGATATAAACTCGCAATTGTGAGAAATAAATAATTTTTCTTTTGTAATATAACCTCACAATTGCAAGTTATAAAGTCGCAAATGCGAGTTTGTCTCACAATTCTGACCTTTGTCTCGTAAATGCAAGTTTATATCTCACAATTCTGACTTTTTTTTTTGCAAATGTGAGTTTGTCTCGTAATTCTGACTTTTTTCTTGCAGTTCTGACTTCTCAGAATTGTAAGATATAAACTCACAATTGAGTTAATTGCAAGATATAAATTCACAATTACGAGTTATAAAGTCAGAATTGCTAGATATAAACTTACAATTGCAAGTTATAAAGCCAGAATTGCGAGATAAAAAAAAAAGTCAGAATTGTCCGTTTCCATCTTGCAATTGCTTTGAATCTCTGCTTTGAAACAAATGATTTTCAAAGCTTTCGATGCTTCACAAAGCAGTGTTTCGATAACATTTATCACTAGTGCGAACGTTACCAGAAAGTTTCTCAGAATATGTGCTCATTTTAGAATCATCCTGATTCTTGTTTCTTTCAGATGTAGCCGCAGGAACAACCCAAAACTACAGCAACTCTGCGGAACTCCCTCTCGTGGACTTTTGAAGGCCTGTTGTTGTCGAACTTTTCCCGACTGACAGGATGTCTATTACGGACCATAGCCCCACCACTGGGGTCGTCACAATTATTGTAATACTCATTGCCATTGCCGCACTGGGGGCTTTAATTCTCGGTTGTTGGTGCTATTTGCGTCTGCAGCGCATCAGTCAGTCTGAAGACGAGGAAAGCATTGTCGGCGAAGGTGAAACCAAGGAGCCCTTTTTGCTGGTGCAGTATTCGGCCAAAGGCCCACGGGTGGAGCACAAGACCAAGCTCACCCCAAACGGCACCGAGAGCCACACCTAAGTCCTCTCATCTCCCTTCACAATGCATACTGTGTCGTGTTTGTACACTCCGTCAGTCTTAAAGAATTTCAAACCTTACAGTGTCGCTCAACACTGAAATGAAACCACTCCACCTTTTCAACAAGCTGATGAACAAAGACAAATGTAGAGCATGCAGTTGTTTAGTTGCTTTGACTTTATTTTTTTCGCCCATTTTGTGGTAGTAGAGCCCTGTTATAATGTGAAATCGACAACTGTCAGCGTTTTGTGCAATGATGTTTTTTTGTTAAGCCGTAACTGAGTTCTCAAGCTAAATCAGACTGAATTTTCCTTTATTTTTTTTAAATTATTCTTTATTTTTGCATCCAGAGCTGGCTCTAGGATTCAGAAATTCAACACATTTAAATGGACTGATTTCACAACCATGTCAAAGTTTTTTATCCAGTTCATTCCATTTACTTTTAAAAATAAAGGTTATTTATTGGCGTCTATGGTCCCATAAAGAACTTTAACATCCATGGAATCTCTCCATTCCACAAAAGTTTCTCATAGTGGAAAAACAATGTCTCTTCTATGACATTGTTGTGAAAACCCCTTTTTGAACCTTTATTTTTAAGTGTTGAATTGCAATACAAAAGGAAACATGGTTTTCATTACAAATAAGCAATTCAGGATACCATAACTTGCCAAATTATGTAACTGGCTTTGAAAAGCTCTTACATTATATTTAGTCATGTTTAGAAACATGGTTTCATTAGCACTTTCTATCTTTAATGTGACATACAAGTGATTTTGTAACAGCGTTTGCTGGTGCTGGTTTAAACCTGCTAGGAAACCACTATAAGAACGAAAGCCAATGACTGTGGTCTTTTTAAATATTATTGGGACACCAGAGGCGTTCGTTTTTCGTGGCTGAGCACACTTCGACATCGCAAGGTGTCGTTTGAAAGTGTAAATATTATTTTTATAGATGGCTTAATGCGTAAATGGATACTGAAAAGTCATTGTCTTGAGTTTTTAATCTGTTCCTTCACCCTATTATTTTTTTGTTCATTAAATCCAGTTGTTTTTTGTGATATCGCAGTGTTTGCTGTTTGTACATGTAAGATGAAAGTGAGAGAAATTATTTATTTTTATACAATACTCATGCAAATGTTGTCTGTAGAAGCAAAATCAAAGGTCAGGATATTAGGGAGGCAGCTGAAATGATTTATTTGATGTCACTAATATCAGATGTTTAGGGTTCTGTCATACATTTGAAGTCGACAGATTTTCTGTGTGTGTGTGTGCACTATGTGCTGTTCTATATAAAGAAAATACAAGGACAGCACATGCATGTTATTTTAATCTGCATATTTGAGAAAAAGCTACTTTTTATCAGTAAAGCGCTCAGTATATTGCTTATGTCACTCCAGCCAGTGTCTGTCCAGTGTTTGACTGTCCTGAACAATAAAACCTCTGTTAATATGGAAATGTCTGCTTGGGAGTTTTCTTCGCATTTTTTTTTTAGATCTAAATCCTAATATAAAAACACTGTTGTTAACTCCTGAAATATGTGTAAGTGATAAGCATTTATGAACCGTTTTCTTATAACATAATAGGTTAGCCTAGTAAATTTACGTAGTTTCAGGGTATGGCATATATTAGTCATGCTGGCTTGTGTTTGTGATGGAAACACTTTTTGGTTTTGGTTCAGAACCCACATTTAAGGTCTGGGGTTGACTTGCTTAGATCTAACTATATATATATATATATATATATAAGCTATAGAAGATGACCACAGTGATTTACTGGAATCAGTTGCTGCTAGGGTATAACAACACAAAGCAGATGAAGATACTTTAGATGAAGCTCAGATGAAGGCAAACCACAGTATATGCAGAGCAGAACTGTGAAGGAAATGTGACACATTTCTAAGCGTGTGTGCAGTATACACTCTATTCATCAGTGTTGTTTGAAGGTTAGTTTACCAAACAGTTTTTGCACGCAACTTGTGCTTCAACTAAGTCTTTCATCTAGAAAGACATTTAAACAATGAAAAACGTTAGGTGAGATTTGGAGAAAAGAAGCTTTTAAGCTCACAAAGGCTACATTTATTTGATTAAACATACATTAAAACAGTAATACAGTGAAATAGTATTACAGTTAAAAGTAACTTTCCTATTTAAAAATACTGTAAAATGTAATTATTCCTGTGATGTCAAAGCTGAATTGTCAGCATCATTACTCCAGTCTTCAGTGCCACATGATTAGCAAAGTTGAAAACAGTTGTGCTGCTAATATAGATAGATAGATAGATTATGCTCAGCTATTCTTTTTAATAGTTCATTTTTAACTATTTTTGAATTTTTCGGATCATCAGTCATTAAAGTTTGGTAAATATTGGTCACAGACACAGAGATTTACTTCAAATTTCACCAAGCTGATTACTCAATAAAAACTCCCACAGATCACA
Organism: Labeo catla; assembly: GCA_012976165.1. Lineage (NCBI taxonomy): Eukaryota > Metazoa > Chordata > Actinopteri > Cypriniformes > Cyprinidae > Labeo > Labeo catla. The sequence goes on from VONZ01000961.1 coordinate 207,614, forward strand.
TTGTCATGCCATTTTCTATCTTTTCTACCACAAAGTGGTTATATTTAAGTGTGTGAGTTGTTTACTTTTTTTAATTTAGTCTTCCCATTAACGCCATATTGTTCATTCAGGCTGATTCGCGAACGCGCACGAACACAAGAGGTGGGATTTATCTCATTAACCATTCACAGCCAATCATAACCAATCATATTCAATTATAGACCTTTTTCCTGAGAAAACCATGAGCGCCGCCATTACGAATGTACGAATTTATTGTGCTTTTTAAGAACATTTTAATAGGTTTAACATCAGATTATGAGCTTGGAAAGTATGCCAATTTGACTAGAAACACTGGACACCGGACATGCAAAGCATTCTTCCGTTTAAGAGTAAGACGTCACTTCCGCGTTCAGGAAAAACGTCTGTGTCGCGATGGAGGCATTGCCTCCTCTCACGTGATTTTCCCCCATTTATTCTCAGTTACCCCTGACCAAACTTACCACGATTTAGGGCAGGGATAGGCAACTTCAGTCCTGGAGGGCCGCTGACCTGCAGAGTTTAGCTCCGACCAGGGTTGCCAGGTTTTCACAACAAAACCCGCCCAATTGCTACTCAAAACTAGACCAATCGCGATTCGAGGGGTATCCCCGTTAAAAATACATGTTTTTTGTCGGGCTACCCCTGGTAAATTCGTATTTCAGGGGCTAAATATGACGTTTTTGGGGTCACTTCAACCCGCGGACATCAAAAGAACCCGCGGCAACACTGTTAAAGCAGCCCAATTCCGCCGGACAACCGCGGACTTGGCAACACTAGCTCCAACCCCAGTCAAACACACCTGAACAGGCTAATCGAGGTCTTCAAGATCACTAGAAACAAATTTTCTTCCTATTGGGAGATGAGAGGGTCTGTAATTAATTACTTTTGGAGAAAGTGTAATGGTAAACTTGGATCACGTGTGCCTACCAAACACATTACAGCCTTGACATCACTGAATTTCAGTTCAGAGTTGTGCGAACCCTCAATTGCCATTGACGGATAGAGGAGTGGGAAATGCCCTAAGCTGAATCCCACCTGTCCCACCTGTCAGTGACTTCTTTTATAAAACCGTATTTTTCGGTGTTAACTAAAAATAGCCGATAGAAAGTCTTTTCATTAAATAATATATTCTTTCTTCTCTGAGAAAGCTGCCAGTGGCAGCTGGCTACTGGCAGGTGCCAGAGTTTGTGGCAGCTGCCACGGTTTTTCTCGCTGTTTTTGCTGTTTGCTCGGTAAAAATGAAACTGTTGTCAGTGGCGTGCGGTGGTGTTTTTTTATGATGATGAACTTCCCACAGTTGTATTATTATTATTATACATTAAGTATTTTTTATGAGTCACGATCGTTTGCGACCAGACCAGATGCGACCACTATATGAGTCCAATAAGCTAAATTGTATTTTCCCATATAGAACATACACACACATAAGGAGTGCCAAGCTGCCGCTAGCCCATACTGTATACAGGCGCGAATGCTGGCAGTGGCAGCTGCCACTAGTCGCTACTGGCAGTGGCAGCTCGCCATGCCACTTCGGGAGAGCTGCCAGTTCCTGGAAGCTGCCACGGTTTTTCTCGCTGTTTTTGCTGTTTGCTCGGTAAAAAGGAAACTGTTCTCAGTTGCATGCAGTGTTTTTTTTAATGATGATGCAAAGTTCGCACAATTGTAATGTCATTATTATTACAATTATAATTATTATTATTATTGTCACGGTTCTCACATCTGCCGTGTTCTCAGGTCTCGTGATCTGCATGTTTGTCATGTGATGTCTGCTCGCTCAGCTGAGCTGCTAATCAGTCCGGCACAGGTGTCTCTCATTATCGCTGGCTTTAAATACTCACCTCATTCTCCTCTCCCTCGTCCGATAGTTCTTCCGGATCTCTGTTCCTGTTCTTGTCGTCTCTCTAGTCTGGTCTTCGTGTGGATTGTTCGTGTTGGATGTCGTCGTGTCTTCTTCGTGCCTGCACCGGATTCACGCCATCACCACGGGACTTCACTCCACGCTGTCACCAGCCATCTTGCCCCTGCATCACCCAGCCGAGAGCCTTCATCACCGTCACTGTGTTTGCTTGTTTCATCATTAATAAACTGTCATCACCCTGCATTTGCTTCCTCCACTCTTTCCACGTTACAATTATACATTTTTATGTAGGCTGTTTTTATGAGTCACGATCGTTTGTCGCCGTTTATTTTAAATAAATAAAAGTTTTGATGATGCATATTATACAGTAAGCAGATGCGACCAGAATAGGGGCGTCGCGGGGAATTCAGAGCCCCGTGCACCACTGTTAAATCGCAAAATCACGTTCATTGGGGGTTATATTTATATATCCTAACTGTTGTCACATTTCCAAAGTTATATTTTGTATTTTTACACTGTATAATATTCTGTTTTATCAAATCCAATAAATCTCATCAGTGTTTGTATGTATTTTATTTTACATTTATTCCAAAATAATATGAAAAGACAGTAACTATACAAAAATATTTTATTTGTCTGCTGTTATTTTTAACTTTACCAGCTGGTGTCGCTGTTGAATTACTTTCTACATACCATTGAATTTTACACTTTTTAATGTCATATTTTGTAATACTTGCGTTTATTTTTATATTTTTATTTATTTTTGTAATATCTATCGTTTTCTAATCCATTTTTATTTCTTTAAAAACCCTCTGCCTCCCTTGCCTTCACTGATGGTAGGCAATGTAGGCAGAAGCCGTACAACACACAAACATCATAAATTCAGTAAGCCCTAATCTTAAATTATGATCCTTGTTGCTTTGAGGTTATGTAAATTTTGACTGATTATTTTACATTCATGCAAATAAATAAAGAGTTAAATACGTCATCCAGTTGGAGCGCTTCGAATCATTCTGTTATGCAATGGACTAAAAAGACGGATTTGCGTTGTTAACAGATCACAACATTAGGTTAGGTTAGGCTATAACCTTATACCTGGACAGAAAAAAGTTTTCAAAAGTATCCCCCCCTCTGCTTTCTTCACAAATCGCACCAGTGGCGGTTCTACACTGAATTGCGCCCCGGGCGGCTGCCCCGTTCGCCCATGCCTAAAACCGCCACTGAATCGCACCCTGAATATGTATACACACATATAACAGGGCTCGAAATTGCGACCGTTTTGGTCGCATATGCTCCCAAAATTTAATCTGTGCGACCTCAAAATATATTTGGAAGCATTGGTGCGAGTGCGAGAAATTGTTGTGGTGCGACTTGTTTTAATTTCTTTACAAAACTTTCGCTAGCCTACTGCCCAGACTGCTGTGAGCTGATACAGTGTCAGGATCGCCGTTCTCTCCAACATTACATAACTAATTAAACTTGATCTTTACATTCTTAACTTAAATGCAGATTTTAGATATTTGGCGTCAATCACTCCCTGTCACTGACACTGCGCTCCGCTAAAAACTCGGAACCGGCCGTTTTTTCTCTCTCTCTCAACCAGCCTCTGTTCCGGATTTGCACAAACTACATTGCAATTAGGTGTTTGTGATAGGACGACTTTTGATTGTGGACAATTAAAATGTCTCCACAGTCTGCTTCGTGCTACAGCGCACATTCTGTCAGACGCAATTCTGGCGCCTTCATCTCAGTACTGTACAACGCGGCATTCATTCACATTAAATGATAACTCAGCTTCAGAGTTCCACTAACGCAGGGGCGTAATTTCCACTGGGGACACACTTTTCAAAATCCCGATTGAGTCCCCCCACTTTCAAATTGTTTTGTTAAATTAATGTCTTGTATTGTAGAATGCACGCTCAGCACCGCCGAAAGTTTCCCGCCATCGTTAAAACGAAACCGAAAGTAAAACGCGCACGCGCCTTCAAAAGCAAATTTAATACCACACGTAGTGAGCGACTCCCCAATGTGCGCAAATTGGGCTACATAACATATCTAGGCTGTAGGCTATAATAGGTTGTGTAGTTGTCTATAGCTCTGTATCATGCTTGAAAAATTCGGTCCCTGTTTGCACTTTGAATATTGAGAGACTAGCCTACTTTGATTATACCTGCATTTATTTTTTGCACTTAATACGACTAAGAAAGAACTGTGTCGTTTATTTTTTGTTATTTGTACTGTAGACTGTTTAAAAATGCAGTGGTTACCTCTAATTTAAATGGCTCTACATGTAATAGAGAAAATAAACATCTTATTTATGTACTCATATTTTCATTCATTCTTGTCCCTTGCTTAAGGCGTAAAATAAATATTTAAAAAAAGGCTTTCAGAATCAGCGCATTTGCTTGTAAAAACATCGACAATCAGAATCGGCCATGAAGAATCAAGATCGGTGCATTACTACAAAGAAATGCCGGGCAGAATGCTGGCTGTTCTGCTCAATTGGCAGTTGTGGTGCTCCTTAATATTCATTTGGTGCTCCTAAATTTTTTTTGGTGCTCCTAACTTTTTGAAGTTGGGAGCACCAGTGCTACCAAGTAAAAAAGTTAATTTTGAGCCCTGTATTATATATATATAATAATAATATAATATATAATATAATATAATATATAATATATATATATATCGTGACTCATAAAAAATACATAAAACGTATAGTAATGGGGAACTGTGGGAACTTTGCATCATCATTAAAAAAACCACCGCATGCGGCACGCCACTGACAACGTTTCGTTTTTACCGAATAAACAGCAAAAACAGCGAGAAAAACCGTGGCACGGCGAGCTGCCACTGCCAGTAGCGACTAATGGCAGCTGCCACCGGAAGTGGCATCGCGAGCTGCCACTGCCAGTAGCAACTAGTGGCAGCAGCCAGGAACTCTGGCAGCTGCCAGTGGAAATCTGTGGCATCTGGGGATGCCACCGGAAGTGGCACCGCGAGCTGCCACTGCCAGGGAGAGCGCTAGCCCCTGCAGCTGTCATCATCATCATAAATCCTTTAAAGTTTTCAATATTTAGATTTTTAAAAATATGTATGTACATTTCATTTATAACACTATACTTTGTATTATATCACCTTTTCATCAAGTTACAAAAAAACTAGTTAACGCTATGCGAGGGTGTTTCTCATGCTACATCTATGGGAGGGATGGTAAATTTGACATTGTTCTCTCTACTGACTGCCCATATCAGTCTAGCTAAATTTTTTTCCTTTAATTGAAAGTCGTAAAAACACTATCGTGTATTTTTTTTCTTTTGCTATTTGAGCAAATGAGAATGCAAAAAATATATTTGTGGTACTCTCCCATTTACTGCTCTAGGATTTTACCCAACTATGACGACTTCTGCTATGAGAAACCCGAAAACGTGAGAAAGGTCTATTGGCTTTGCTAGAAACCTACAGGCAGGTGTGTTTGATTAGGATTGGAGCTAAACTCTGCAAGACAGTGGCCCTCCAGGACCAAAGTTGCCCATCCTTGCTTTGGGGGGTCTTTTAAAACTTAATAGGCTCAGGGGAGGCAAGACGCGGACTCCTGCTGTAACTTTACCTGCTGGTATCGCAGTTGGACAATGTTTCTATTGATTTTTAATGTCATATTTTGTAGTATTTTTCTCATCCAATATTTTGAGTAGACAATGTTCCTCAGAAGAAAAGCCACTGTTAGACAAATAGATAGTTTTTTTTTTCCTCAGGATTCTTTAATAAATATAAAGTTCAAAAGAACAATATTTACTGTCATTTTAAGGTTTTGATTAACTCATCACATCCTAGCTGAATAAAAGTATTCATTTATTAAAAAAAAAAAAATAAATAAATAAAAAAAAATCACTAACACATACTAGTTTCATTAGATCGAACACAACCGTTTAAATTCAAATGAATTGAAATAATTATTACAGGGAACGCACAGCAGATCCAACCCATAATGCGTTTATTCATATACAGAGGTGCAGCTGGCAGGTTATCGCCTATTCAGTGTCTCCCCCTAGTGGATAAAACACATCTTGACATAATTCGCATACAGCAAGGCCATTCCTCGTTTTAAATTTTCATTAATACACTGTTGCAGCATTACATCTCTCTGTGTTTAGCTTTCAGGAACTGCGGACACTGAACACAAGAAGACTTTATTGTGTTTATGTCGGTCTATAAATAATACCAACAGGCATTAACAGCAACAACACAACAAAGTAAATTGGTGCAGATGTAGAATAACAGATTCAGGACCCAACATTCCAAAACAAAACGCAGTTAAGAAAAAAAAAAAAAACGAAAAGGCGGGAATTTGATGCTGGAATCTCAGATGGCATACACATACTGCACTTCTGCTTTGGGTTTCAAGAGCAAAATCCAGTTCCTGAAAGGTGATCCGCTGTGTGCTATTTAATAAAAGAAACATAAAAGGCGATGGTGCGTATTTTAACCGGTGATAAAAGCAACAAAGCCGTGATTACTCTGAACACAAGGCCAGCTCTGTGCTTTCCGTGAAAACCCAGAAGGAGGACGCCCTCTTTCTCCGGAAGAGCCACACCACGCTCGCCCGATTCAATACTGAACTCAACACATCATAGTTCCAGAACACCCTGCATTAACAGATTCAGATTAATTAAAACATTACTTAATATCTTTAAGCAGAAAACTATATTTGCCAAAGTCATTATCGTTTGGTGCTATCAAGTGATCTTTTCTGGCTTTGGCAAGTTTCATCAAAAGGAATTCTCTTCGGTCCTTCCATTCCTTCAGCTCCTCATCTCCATGTGCCAGCTTACAAACCTCCTCCTCCGTGCAGGTGCCCTTGAGGAACCTTGAAGGAATCAAAACCAATCCATTAGAGACGGCTGTTAACTGTTAATGCGATATGAGTGGCGTTACACATTAGCGTTAGACTCACCGTTCGCAAACTTTGAAGGTTCCTGTGGGGAAGCGATACTGCCAGCAGTTCTGATCGTCCTCAGAGTTGAACACTCGCTCTTTGTGCTTCTCGGAGGTGATATGCTGCTGCCACTGCTTATCACTGTTGCAGTTCTTCCCACACAACCAGCAATGGTTGCCAGTCTGATGAAACAGCATTCAGAGGTTATGAGGAATGCATTCATGAAACATTATTTATGCAAGAATGATTTAAAAAGTTCTTTCAGAAAAAGAGAATGTGTATAACGTGCAGTGAAATATGAACACGTATCAAAGACTGACAGAATAGAAGATATAGTTGAAGTCATTATTTTTGTTTTCTTTGTGCATAAAAAGTATTCATGTAGCTTCATAAAATTACAGTTAAACCACTGATGTCACATGGACTATTTTAGCAATGTCCTTACTATCTTTCTGTGCCTTGAATGTGGTAGTACCGTTGCGGTATTACCGTTTGTGTTCTGAAGATGAACTGAAGTTAATTAATATTACTCTTCAAAATATTAAATTACTTGAAGGACTTTCCCATGTGAAACTCGAAGAGCTTAGAATTACATGTTATCTCACTGGAATGTGCCGTTTCCTTGGTTTGAGAACAGCAGCCAACATGTTAAAGCATACATTTACCGTTTTGACAGCTAAGGTCACAAAGGTCACAAGGACCTTTCATATACATGACCAATTTACAATTAAACCATTTACTTTATTTGGAATTTTGAAACCTTTAAAAATAATAAAGAATATTGTCTGAAACCTCTAGCTGAGAAAAAGTACTTCATATCTGTATGTTTGGGGAAAGCTGCTGATTAGACCTTGGGTTTGAACAACTCAGCCTTGAAGAAGTTAAAGCATATTCTCTATGTGTGTGTGTGTGTGTGTGTGTGTGTGTTAGTATCTGTCTGTGCAAGACTGGTCTCTAGAGAGATTCGTAACGGGAGTCAGGATGGAATACACATATGGACATCTACCGTCACCCTGATGCCTCTGGGGCAGTTATGTGTCTTGGGAGTGACACGTTGCATGTGAACTCTAATTGATTGCCCTTGGAGATAATGTAATTAATTCCTGTAGGTTTCTTGAGGAGCAAATCAGCATATTAGAATGATTTACCTGAAGACTGGAGTAATGATGCTGAAAATTCAGCTTTGAATCACAGGAATAAATTATATTTTAAAATGTATTCACATAAAAAAAAAAGTTATTACAAACTGAAATAATATTTCACAATATTACTGTTTTTGTATTTTTGATCAAATAAATGCAGCCTTGGTAAGCATTAGAGATGTCTTTCAAAAACATTTTAAAAAGATGATAATCTTGGATATGAGAAAATCTACATAATTTAAATTGTATCACTCTAAATTAAATTAGAATTCAGTCTTCTAAATCAGTTCTTACTTACTAAAATTAGTATATTTGTGATACTTGCCTCTTTAAATTGAAGGGATTTTTCTTTTTAAATTAAATTCTTTTGAATTAAATTCTTAAATTTCATTAATGCATTTACATTTACACTGCAAAATTACAAGGCATGAATAATGTTATGAGCTTAGTGTTTTACATATTTTTTTTAATATACAAAAATGAAAAGTTGGGGAAAAAAAAAAAAAAAAAAAGCAATACTTAGTCACTTGCTTTCACCTACTGGTGGTTTGTGTTTGTGTTAATGAGTGAACATTTGAGTCATTAGTTCAAGTGATTCACTTATCTAATTCTTCCAAGAATCAAGCAAGTGCCTGTCTTTATGAATTGATCAATGAATCATTGACTCAAACGATTCATTAAAAACGCCTAATCATTCAGCAACGAAAGGCTACTTTGTGCTGCTCGGAGGTGACTGAATGATTATTACTTGTTTATTGAATTAATAAATTCAACGTCAAATCTGCAATTGTGTTAATATTTAGGAAACGGCACACTCTTGGTCACGTTGCTTTACTAGACTACGTTATAAATATTTTTGTTCTGCGAGTTGTGCGCGCTGTTGCACTTTTTTTTTTTTTTTTATTTCTCCCCAAGATTGTCCCACACACAGATCAGCTGTGCAAGACTCAACTGGTGCGATGTTAACGTCAATACATTACTCTTTATCAATCGTCACTTACAACAAATGTAATTAAATCAGAATCATTCTTGCCAAAATTACTCAAAACGCACTACACAATTTCTCATAGAATTTATGAAATTTACATTTTAGTTTACATTTTTAGTTTTACTAACAATTTCTGGTTTTACTCCTTCCCAGGAAGTAAATCAGAGGCTGTCCAAATATCCGATGTTACGGCAATTTCGCCTCAACTGGAAGCAATTACCACACTTATAAATACATGTAATGACTTTTAATGCTATTTAAGGCCTTCATTTTCATAAAAATCAACTGAATGATTTTTAATGCTGAGATATGCTGTTAACTTTATGTATATCTGTTAAGATTTTCTCTGTTTCTCTGATTTAACCAATCAGAATTCTTTTTACCCAAGTAATGACGTCATTAGTGACCTCTGTTAGACAGGTTCGTACAGATACTGTAAAATTGAAATTCCACGACTCAAAACAAAAAAACAAAAAAAACTCACCAATCACTACATCCTTCTTAAAATTGTTACAAGCAATGACTAAATTTAAAAATGGCATTGGCTCTTTTAATTTTATCGTTTTTTTTTTTTTTACTAGTGAATCACTTGAAATGAATGATCAAAGTCACAAGTTTGAATCAGTCGGTGTGGTTCCAGCGTAAGTGACTCACTCAATTGATTCGGCTAATTTGTTCCTCTTTTCACGTTTTCAGCCATGTTTATACAACACTGTCAGTAATACTTCTGGCTTAGCAGTTTTATGCTTTATTCTTTTTTTTTTTTTTAGTAACCTAAATAAGAGAAAAAAGTAATTAGTTTTTTTAAATTGCATGAATTTTGTGTGAAAAAAATATTAAAGATATATAAAATATTAAACACCTATTTCATAAATACTTTGTCTTTTAATAATCCAAGCACTTTTCAAGTACCTCTTCAGGAATATTGCTATTTCCAAGGGTTTTTCCAGACCTTCAATTTCAAAGAGTCAAATTCAAGTACTTCATCCACTTTAAGCACCTTGTACAAACTCTGGTTAGAGAGTATTTACTGCTGTATTGAGAATGTACGCAGAGCGGCCTACGAACCCCTCGCTAATGTTGAAGCTGACTTCTGCTGATGAAACTGCAAACTATTTTCTTCAGCTGATTACATCTCTGACTTCTGGTCTTTGTTCATCATTTCTGTTCCTTGGATTTTAACTGTAAATTCCTCTACAGAACGAAGGTCTTATGGGTTTGGAACGACATGAGGGTGAGAAATTCATGACAGAATTTTCATTTTTGTGTGAACTAACCTTTTAACAAAAAAAATATATATATTATAAAGCACTAATAATCCATATACAAACCCCCTTATGTTTTTTTGGAGTCACTATGCTGTATTTTACTTGTAAAGTCCTATTTGGGTGAAGGATTTTCTCATGAATATTAAATTGCATTATGTGACATTTGCCCAGTAGGCCAAACTGGGCATATGTGCCATTCCTGACAGTCAGCGTTTTGTAATTTCCCTGACTACATGAACAGGACACTCTGAGATCGACCAAGGTTGTGTCAGAGAAAGACAAGCGTGATGATGATGTGTGGAAATAGGAATGCTGCTCAAGTTTCCATACCAGTTCCTCAGCATAGTCCGTGGGCATGTGAATCTGTTTGCCATTCTCTCGGGTAGCACTGTTGCTGCTGGTCTCCTCGCTCCAGCCCGGCTTCTGAGACTGCATCCACATTTCATACAGCTGCTCCACGTCTGCAACTACATACACACAAACACAAATATAAGGGTACATGATAAATCAGTCACAACATTAGTATCTGTCAGCACTGGGACCAGTTGTTTAAAAAGCTTAATCTGGATCAGAATGATCTGGATTTGGAAATCCTGTGTTTTGCCATCCAAGATCTTACTTTCTGCTGGTTTTTAAAGCCAAATTGGATGGGATCACAATCCAGAAACACACTTTTTCTAGATTATCCAATCTGGATTACTAGTGCTCTACATGGTGATGGCAAAAATATGAGACAGTGGGAGGAGAAAAAAAAACCAAAAAAAACCAAAAAAAAAAAAAAAAGAAAGAAAGTGTTGTTTTGCATTCTCTCAGGAATATTTTGCATTGCACTGCATTCACACAGAAAACTTTCCATTTGCTCACAAATAACACAAATAACTACTTTTGACTGGTTCACCTCTGATGATTGTGCCAATATAGTTCACAAACAGTGATTTAAAAAATATTTTAAATTAAATAGATTTTTGTTTGATACTGACAGCCAAGCACATCTCTTTTTAATGTACTATAGGCTACTGAAAGGCTTAAGAGGTAGTGTAATGTGTATACTATATGCTAGTTTCATTTAAAGGCGCATGCTACGAGTGACAAGCAGACAGCAATGCCTGCAATGAGGAGATTGGGAATTAAAAAAGTGAGTGTTGCATTTAAAATAAAAATTTGCATTCAAACTTTAGGTGTGCGTCAGGGAGACTTATCAGTCGTGCATAAGATGCAGTGATGATGTAAGTGCTGTTGCAGTCAGATATGAGATGGCACTGCGTTTTCATTCAAAACAGAAATATAGAAGCTCCATGCAGAGAAAATATTGGTTAGTGTACTGTGAGTGTTGTACTTGCATCTCGCACAAGAGATCTATAGAAAGCCAGGTCTCAAGAATTGGTGGGGGTTTTATTTCATTCCACTGAGTCTCATGTGTTTTTAAATGCAATCTGTATGATCTGCACTTTGGCTCTTTGTATTAGGCCACGCATAAACACATGGTGCTGCTTTGTTCATAAAGGATTATGCAATTTACGAAATTATACTTAATCTATAAACGGTAGTTTAGACATTGGGCTTTTTTATAAATAGACAGTCATTATTTAATTGTATTGAATAAACTATTTAATGCAGGTGCATTATTTTGCTTATTGCACCCTCCTGTGACTTCAGGAGACAAGCCGAAAGGTACCTCATTACTTATTTAATCTGCATATAAAACAAAGGAGATCTTAGTTAAAATTGTATTTTGTGTTTGACTGTTAAAACTAAAATGATTTGTTGTTTGTCTAAATAAATTGGGCAAATTAAAAATACAAAGGTTAAATATAAACCTTTTCTCTACTGCTCTTTGTTTATAAAGGGTCATAAATGTCAATTATTAATACCAAATAATATGAAACATTATATCAATCAATATTTTGGCTATATCATCCAGCCCTATTTCAGAATAATTTTTTTGAACAACCCTTTTTCAAGAATTGATCCATTCTGATAGCTGAAGTCAAATTACTTTTAAACAACTGGCCATGGGTGATTATACGAGACAGTCTATTGAAGTATTTTAAGAACATAATATTTAGGGGGTGCTCTGATCAGGATTTTCGAGGCCGATCACCGATCCCCAATCACAGAAAGCAGTATCTGCCGATCCAATCACCAATACCGATCTTTTTAAAGCCTTCTTATCATCATGTATAATTATTTACAGCGATACTCCAATCAGGATTTTCAGACACTTATTCAGGGCCTCATCTAACATCTCACCTAAATGTCTGATCATGCAGTGCATTTTTTTAAGAATTGTGCAATTATTGCACAATAGCTTACACACAGCACAAGCTTGATTTCCACAAATGCATTCATCCATTTGAAAATTGACAATTCTTTTTTCTTTTACACACATACAATAATACAGTACACACATAAAGTAAATATAAGCAACATTACAAAATGTTTTTACTTTTGCATTTACTTCTAGATTTATACATTAAGCTGCTCAAGCAAGTGGCTAAACATTTAAAGTACTTTTCTTACGTTATTACAAACATTTTAAATTAAAAACGTACAATAGACAGAAACAGTTAATTCTACTCCCTTTTCGTTTGCATTTATTACAAGCAATCCTGCTGATAATAAAGAACTTTGTTTTCCTACCTCCATGAGTGCCATCTATTATTGCCTTGTTTATCTAAAAGTGCTCTTTTCCTTTAAAACCTAGGCAAAAACTCATGTGTATGCAAGTAACAATTCCTGCATCAACTGTGCAGCTCGCTTATCAGACGCAACATCATGATTGGAAGCTGTTTGCGCAATTTTGAGAGAGAAAAAGAGAGCGCACGGTCATTCACACGCACTGTTTGTAAAATGAGGGCTCACATAAGGTTTTCAAATTACTTAAGTTATTTAATGAAGGAACAGGAATTGTACCTCACCTTCAGCATTATAACTGTTTTACCCACGCCGAACAAAGACTGACATGGTACCGCTGCATGTCGTGCCAAACCTCACACGACAGGCGCGTCATCAGCTTTAGTTCGGTTTTTGGGATGGGCCTTTTTAGAGACTGCCGATCAAACATCCCAAAGCGATTATCGGCAGATAGTGATCGGTAGCCGATCAATCAGAGCACCCTTACTAATATCTAGAAAAGTAGGTGTCCATGAAAATCCTTAAACTAAACTTGAACTAAAATGGGCGAAACAATCTGTACTGTATAAACCGCTGTATATAAAGGCAACCAAAAGTCACAGTAAAGACATTCACAATTTCTTTTTCAAATAAATGCTGAACTCATGGTTTCCTCAAACATATTAAGCAGCACAACTGTTTTCAAGAGTCATAATAAATGTTTCTTGAGCAGCAAACCAGCATATCTGAATGATTTCTGAAGGATCATGTGACACAGAAGACTGGATGATGCTGGAAATTCAGCTTTGCCATCACAGGAATAAAGTTTAAAATAAAATAATTAAAATAGAAAATGGAAATTGTAATAATCCACAGTATTACAATTTTTTACTGTATTTTTGATATTGACTTTTTTCAAAAACATAAAATCTTACCGACCACAAGCTTGACAGTAATGTTTGTATAAGCTTTTGGTTAATATTGACTGATGTCAGCAGAACAGGAAATTTGTTTACGAGGAAGAGCGAGTTAGATTATTCTGATTAAACATTAATTTAAACATAGTACATAATATTACTGCTCACAGCACTGATTGTCGTCATCTGAAAATAAATTACCTATAAATCCTAAACTAGAGCAAACCTTGAACAACAATTTTGTAAATCAAACTGAACAGAATAAACATATTGTCCCTAAATAATTGGCATGCACTCAAACGCATAGTGAACTTACTATTGTTATCTTTCATGAAGGTCCACAGATCTCTCTCCTCTGTGCTGTGAGCAAAGGTGCAGTTTCCAATGTACTGACACTTTTTGCCAGATGCCACATGCATACAAATCTGCAAACATCCAGGAATGACAATTATTCAAGAAGACAGTGACAATATTTACAAATGATCAATTTCTACTGATATAGAAAAAAAAAAAAAAGGCCAAATTTTGAAGCATGAAATAAAAATATTACACTTACTTCAAACTGAGCCGGAACAGGCTTTTTGGTTGGGAGAGGTCGAACCGTTGTCCACTTTTTCCGTTCAACAGAGCTAACCAGAACCACCCGTCTCTCTTTAGACCAACTGGTCAACAGACAGTGACAAATTATGAGATGTTATCAGAAGATTAAACTTATATTTGCAGTTTCACCCAAACATTCTGTCATAATTTATTCCATGAAACAAGGGAGCATTTTTGAAAAACAAACTAGCCATTTTTACCTATAAAATATAAGGGGATTCATATTCTTCTATTCACTTTCATAATCATTTCTCCTTTAGTGTTCCACGAAAGAAGGTTGTGTGGGTTTGATACAAAATTAGAGGATACATATGAGCTGGACTCACGGATGCCGGGCCTTTGCACTGCAGTACTTCTTGTTTTTGTCTGGCTCGCTGACTTGGCCGTTCCTCCAACACTGAGCACATACAAACAGCATCCTTAGGTTAGCTGGTCCAAATCTGCGCAGGGCCGGTGGGAGCTCCTATGGGATTGAACGTCATAAGACCAGTTTTAGAAATGATCCTTTCCATTAAGGAGCAATATCTGACCTTCTAGAATAGATTTCCAGGGGCATTTGTGAGAGCATTATTTTATATAATCACCATATTATTATAATAATCCCCACACTATGTTGTCTTCAGTGTCAAATACTTACATTTAATTACTTTAATCAATATTTTAAACTGTTGTCAATAACAATGGACTGTGTAAAATCGTATCTAAACTATACAAGTAAAAAACAGGAGCTGATGCGCTTCAATATTATGACAAAAATTAATACTGTACATTATTGTTCTTCATATTGTAATAATGATTGTTAATATTGATACAGAATATTGTCTGTTTTGGGCACGTCACATTACTTCACAGACAAACATGTCAGTACATGACGTTAGTCTGGTCTAGCGGAAGTTATACAAAAACCCCCACTTACAAGCACTGAAGCTATGAAATTAATAGGGCTGTGCCCTAATAGTCGACAGAAAAAGGCTTGGTCATGCAAAAATTGTATTAGCCGCATCAAAAAAAAAAAAATCCACAGAAAGTGGTGAAGTCACGCAGTCTATGGCTGATCGTAAACAGCTGGTCTATGTTGTAATACAGTACACCGGGCAGGACATGTAATCGCTCACCTATCATTCATCAACCTCAAATATAGCTTGTAGCTATGTAGCAGCAACTTTACATGGCCGTTAACCTAGAAAAAATATGTGCTATTCAAGTGTCTGTGCGTAGTGTGGAAGAATAGTAGGTGGAGGGTGACAAGTGGAGGCGGTGGTGCGCTAACCTGCACTTAAAATACTCCGTCATTTTTGGTCATGCAGTTAAAAGTAACACCATTCGAATCTGTAAAGTCTCTACGTTTATTTGTGTGCACTCACAACAAAACGTTGCACTTTTGTAAAATAAAACAAATTGGATGTGCTTTCTGCCATCTCAGTCTCTGTGAACGTGAGTGCAAAACTTCTAAACTTTGTATACTTGCCTTACAGACGGAAAAAAAATATATCTATAGAGTGAAATGTCTACTTTCAAATGAACCAATTCAAACAGACTAATTCTTAGACTATGTGATCTGTATAAAACATGCATACATGTGCATCACTACTGAGGAGATAATGAGTCAGTGACGCAGACTTTATCTCTTAAGCCGATAAAAAGCACTAGTTTATCAATAAATTATTAAAACTTTATCGCAGTCTCCGCTGTTTTTCCCAGACCCGTTCATAATTATTATATCTGCTGGTGCACTGTAACAAACATTTTTTTTTTGCATGCGCTTGAGCGCTTATTAGGCTATATAGGCAATTAAAGGCTCATTAATATGATTTATATGGTTTATTTTTAATTTTTTAATTATATATTATATATAATTTATTTATACATTTTATTTTAATCCCAACAGCTGTTACACACTTAATTGTGCAGGGGCATTTTTCACTCATCTGAATTTTTGTTCTTTCATAGGGGTGGTATTTTTGCCACAAGCCCTTGTTAATTTCTGACTGTGCATAAGACTCCTCTCATAGGTATAATACACCATCGATCAGTACTCATGTATAAATTCTACCTGGGCATGCACAGCAGCATCCATATTCCAATATTTCTGTGACTCCTGGACAATACCTTCATGTGTGATACCTGAAAGAAACCAATACAGTTAGTGTTTCCTCTCAGACTTTGTGTCGGATAATTCACGAGTCCCGAGCGACAGCTCACCTCGTTCACTCTGCATCATCCATACTTTGAGCTCAATGAGGCTGTGGGCGTAAAAGCAGGAATCCTCTCGCTGACAGCCATACCGCACCTCATGCCTACACAGGTCCATCTGGCAAAGAGGGACGTAAGGACGGATTTTGGAGTACCTGACCGTTTTGTCCCTTAAATAGTGTACAAGGCACCTGAGAAATAAAAAGTGTGTTAATTTTACATGACTCCAAAAACAAACAACAAAAAACAAAAAAAAACAAACAACAACCACAACCTAGGGCCAGGCAATATAGATTATAAAATCTGAGAATCTAATCACTATATAGCTCTCTAGAAGGCTTTATATACAAATATATGACCCAATAAAAACTCCAAACTGCATTTGACTGTACACTAGAAACAATCACCTACTTCATTAAAAAAAAATTATATATATATATATATATATATATATATATATACACACATAAAATCACATTTTAAATGTTTTTTTTAATAAAGAAATGCCTTTTTTATTCTTAACGGCATATTAGCATTTTATTACATACCAATATATTGTAATATTGGTAACACTTTACAATAAGGTTTCTTAGTTAACATTAGTTAACTACATTAGTTAACATGAACTAAGAATGACCAATATTCTACACCATTTACTAATCTTAGTTAATGTGAATTTCAGCATTTACTAATGCATTATAAAAATCAGAAGTGGTGTTTAACAGTTAATGCACAGTGAACTAGCATGAATTACCAATGATTGACTGTATTTTTATTAACCAACATTAACAAAGATTAATAAATAGTGTAATAAATGTATTGTTCATAGTTTGTCCATGTTAGGTAATACATAAACTAATGTTAACAAATGACACATTGTAAAGTGTTACCGAAATATTTAAAACTACATTTATTTTTATGAATACTTTATCTTTTTAATACCATATTATTAATACTACCTAATAGAGTAGATTTGTATGTACTGCTAATGTACTGATTCACTAAAAGAGTTCGCCAAAATGAATTTGTCTTAAGACTCTCATACAAGTCATGACAAGGTGTGGCTGTGAAGCTGACCTACTGACACAGTTTCGAAATTTAATGGTTAAATAAAAAGGCACTGTATATAATCGCCCAGCCCTGATCTGGTCAGATGTAGTCATTAATTCAGACCAACGGCATTCACTGCAAAGCATGAATCTGCACATCTGGACATGTCTTCACAAGAAGAGATGCTTACTTCTTATCCTCAAACACATGCTTTGTCACTGGGTGAGAGCACAGACTGGGGTTGTCCTTATTGGTTTTGCTGATTATTCGGGGTTTGTGATCAAAGCACACCTACAGATCAAGTCACACATGTTAGGTATTTGTACAGCTTCTTTACACTGTAAACCAACACAAATTTCAGCAATGACGTAAGACAAACAGCTAAACTAAAAATCCATTCTTTGAAAACCAGTCATTCCAGTTCAATGATGACATCAGAAGGCGTGTTACACACATACAGTCAGCTGCTTAAAAAAGAAAGAAGTGCTAGCTCATAAACGTGATTTATTTTGACCTCCAGGTGTATAATGGATTAGTCATTAATTCCAGCTATTAATTCAAACAATGGCACACTTTACCCCACAGAGGAACATAAAAATCCCATGGTGCTCCTGTAAGATTTTGGCCACAGTCAAATTGATCGTAGGTTTAGATCCATAGGGATCACACAGATTTTCCCTGCAGATGAAGCCTTTGCGTTCTAGCGTCCACACGTCAATTTCCTCTTGGCAATAAGCAAAGGTACAATGGCCAAGATACCGGCATTCTTGTCCAATCGCCACATCTATAAAGCAGAGCATTTTAGTAAACAATCTGTGAAACCATGAAACAAAGCCACAAAGGAGATCACTGCAATTACCTTTGCAAATATAATAAGGCCCCATGTACTGGTTTTTAGTGGGTCTCGGGCGAATAAGCTTCCATGTTGGAAGTTCAGAATGTTTTGTTCTTCCCAAAAGCAAATCTTTTTTGCATTTGTGGTCCTCTGGATGGTAAGTGTAATCCAGCACCCCAGGTCCTGTAAGAACAATCAGGTGACAAATATGCTTATACAAAACCTCAATGTTTGCATTTGCGTTTAAAAGGTCATACGCTAAAAACGCTGCTTAGCAACACTCCCGCATGACTGCCGCTTACCGGTTTTAATGTAGCATGAGGAGCAAGCCTGTTTAAATTCATGGGTATCAGCAAGTGGGTTCTTGGCAAGGTCTAACTGCGGTGGATAATCCTGCGCAAAGGTCCCATCGGATGTGCTGAAACCCATGCCGATGGGTGGAATGGTTGGCACTGACATGTCGCTGTTACTCAGCTGAAAGAGCAAATAACTGAGATTAAGCAAAGAGCACAGTTCAGGAATGTTCAGGAAAATGTTTACCATATTGATGCGAATTAACTCTTACCGGCATAAAATGATGCTGGCTAAAAGGTTTATCTGGTCCGTAACAAAAACAAAAGGGAAATCAGAAATGAGCAAAGAACAAAAAAAATAAATAAAAATAGTGGCAGGAGGGTCCAAAATTAACATTTGTCAAGAGCCAAATGGGACTAAATTTAAAAAGCACTGCATACACACAGCACTACATAGCATCTACCATATAATGCAGTATTAAAGGGATAGTTCACCCTAAAACGAAAATTTGGTTATTGATCATGTCATTCTAAAGCCGTAAGACCGTCGTTCATCTTCAGAACACAAATTAAATATATTTTTGATGAAATCTGAGAGCTTTCTGTCGAGCTTTCTGCCGACACGTTCAAGGCCCAGAAAGGTAGTAAGGACACTTGTAAAATGGTCCACGTGACATCGGTGGTTTAACCGTAATGTTATGAAGCAGGGCTCTACACTGCGACCAAAACGGTCGCATCTGCGACAATTTTTTGAGAATGTGCGAGTTAAAATTTGATGTGGTCGCATTTGAGCAAGTGCATGTTCTTAGTGTTAGTCACAAATGAGCAACCAGTGGGAAGAATGAGTCTAGAGCCCTATGAAACTATGCGAATACTTTTTGTGTACAAAGAAAACTAAATATTTTCCGTGACTGACACGGAAAAGCTTCACAAAATTACAGTTGAACCACCGATGACGCAAGGAACAGTTTTAACAATGTCCTTACTACCTTTCTGGGCGTTGAATGTGGTAGTTGTGTTGCTGTCCATGCAGGGTCAGAAAGCTCTCAGATTTAATCAAAATATCTTAATTTGTTCTGAAGATGAACAAAGGTTTTATGGGTTTGGAACGACATGAGGGTGATTAATAATGACAGGATTTTCATTTTTGGCTGAACTTTGCCTATAAAGTTTCAGTGAATGACAATGACTCATGCCATTTATTACAAATATACCAAGAAATGCGGTCAATAACGTCACATTGCTCAGTAACGTACGGCTGGTAAGTTACTGAAATTCACTCAGCATTTTTTAGGTGAGACAAATAGCTAATTTTGGACTCCGGTTGCAAGTTAGTTGAGACGGCTAAAGCCCAATGTACAATTTTTTACTGCATTAATACAATGACTTATGTACAGCCTTTCTAACATGTACACCATTTAACATATACAATGCAACATATACATATGCACTAAAAAGCTGTCTTTGTCCAGTCTCTGCGTTTTTCCTCTCCAGAAGTTATAAGCACTAAAAATGTGTTTGTACTATTTTATACTAGATATCTTCTATTGTTGTTGCATCTCCAGTAGTTTATTATTGTTTTGTCTCCTCAATTACTTTTTTCTGCTCAATAACAGCAGACAGGGCCAGTGTTGCCATAAAACTAGTGCAAAATATTTGGCTGCACTTGTACTATGCTAAGGCTGAACACTGCATCACATACATCATGTACTGTATGCAAACCCTAGTGTATTTATTAAATCTGAATAAAACTTTGCTATTAAAATGAGACAAGCCATAATGAGCAACATACCTGTCGGAGAATCTGAAATTGATAAACTATCCAACGAATCCAGAGGTGATGAAAAAGTGTCCAGACCAAGAGCAAATGACGAAATTGGCTTGTGATACAGTTCAGGCAAATTTACTGTGCACTGTGGAGCCATACTCAAAAAAGGATTGCTGAGGTGGGAAGGCATGAGCAAAGAACTCTGTATCGAACTACTGACTGCAATACTGGTTGGTAAAGGAATAGGTCCGTCCACTGTGGGAATATCCTGAGTGGGAAAAAAAAGGGAGACAAATATTACCATGATGTCTTGTATGGACTAAAACATAAGTAAAAATGTAGTCCTCCTCAAGCTTACCATAGACGACTCAGGAGGACTTGCTCTGTCCAACAGTTCATCCAGATCATCCCCGATTATATCTGTATCATAGTCCAAGCGGGTGTCTGGTACCGCATAAGAGTCATTGGGCCTGGTTCCATTAACCAGAGGCATATGTATGGGCATGGTAATAGGGTCTGGATTATGCATCTCAGCTGGGACGACTGGTGGTGAGATGACATTGACAAGAAGCGTAGACTCTACTTCTTCCTTCTCACTTACTGCAGAACACAACGGCATGCTGACTGGTACCGGACCACCCATAACCTGCATAGACTGGTCCAATTCTACAGAGACAGGGAGGCATTAATGAGCTGATTTATTTTCTCTTATGCTCAGCAAGGCTGCATTTATGTGATTAAATATACCAAAAAAGAAAAAGCTATATTGTTAGATATTATTGCAATTTTAAATAACTTTTCTAATTGAAAATTTTTTTAAATTAATTTTATTCCTGTGATGGTAAAGATG
This sequence comes from Labeo catla, assembly GCA_012976165.1. Taxonomy (NCBI): domain Eukaryota; kingdom Metazoa; phylum Chordata; class Actinopteri; order Cypriniformes; family Cyprinidae; genus Labeo; species Labeo catla. Next base: position 228,940 of record VONZ01000961.1, read on the forward strand.
AATTTTCAGCAGCCAATTGTCACATGACCCTTCAGAAATCAGTTGTCGCTTAATATTTTAAATACATTATAATATTTATACAACTTTAACATTACTTTCAGGACTTTGATAAATTGAATAGAAAACCAGTCTTTGAAATAAAAATCTTAGAAAAATAGAAATCGTTTGTACACTATTTTACTATCACTTTTGATCAATTTACTGTACACTACCAGTCAAAAGTTTCTGAACAGTATGATTTTTAATGTTTTTTTTTTTTTTAAAGAAGTCACCAAGCCTGCATGTATTTGATCCAAAGTACAGTAAATATTGTGAAATATTTTTACCATTTAAACTCACTGTTTTCTATTTGAATATTTTTAAATGTAATTTATTCCTGTGATCAAACTAAATTTATCATCATTACGCTAGTCTACAGTCTAACATGATCCTTCAGAAATCATTCTAACATGCTGATTTGCATTTTTCATTATTATTATCAATATTTAATACTTATCAGGATTCTTTGATGAATAGAAAGACCCGAAGATCAGCATTTATCTGAAATAAAAAGCTTTACTATATTAAAATAGAAAACATTTAAATTGTAAAAACATTTCAAAACTTTACTGTTTTTAATAAATGCAGGCTTGCTGAGCAGAATGATTTTTTAAAACATTAAAAAAAAAAAAAAAATTTACTGTCTAAAAACTTTTGACTGGTAGTGTATTTCCTGCTGAATAAATATATTAACTTCTTAAAATAAAAAAATAAAAAAATAATAATTTAATAATAATAATAATAATAATAATATTATTATTATTATAAAATATATTTAAAAATATATATATATATATATACACATATTATAAAAACATACATAAATCTTACTGCACCCAAACTTTTGAACAGTAGTAAACATTACTCACAGTAGGTATACACTAACTTACCCATTTCAATATCCTCCACAGAGGCAGAGCTTTGAGAATGCTGTAAGGAAATAAAGCAGCTCAGTAGGGTTGCTGAAATTAGTTATTATTTTAAACACACACACACACCCAGCATCTTACCTTATCATTTGCTGCTCCTGGTAGATTTGAACCAGGCAAAACATTTAAGGCAGGCTGATTTCAGAAAAGAAAAGAAAGACTGGTCAGAGATGATTACAGATTATGAGCTTTATTTTCCCTGGCACAATTATAACCAATTATTCTAACTAATTATTTTTCCATAATTATCTAGAACGTAGACACACCCCTTTTTTCATTTTTTTTTTTCTTTACCTTGCTTCTGACATAAGCCTTACGGATTTTCAATCCCAACATTTTGGCAATCTCCTGTGTCATTTCAATCACGCGAGTATCCTGCAAGGCAAATGAAACATGAAGAACACACAATAATGTAAAAAAGGCTTGATTAAAACCTCAGAGTAAAGTGCTCTGACCTGAGGCACTGCCATGGAGCATTTAGCAACCGCCTCATAAGCCTCTTGATGTCTTCCCATTTCTTTTAGACACCGAGCTTTCCGGTAAAGTGCTCTGTAGTTGCTCTCATTGAGTTGAAGAGCTTTTTCAGAGTCCTCCAGGGCTTGATCGTGCAGTCCCTGCATCAATAAACACAAACAAATTACAGTGAATTAAAAAACCAACTGGGACAATTAACTTTGCAGCATAAGCAGTCATCAAACACTGCATGTAGGAAAAAAATAAAAATAAATAAATAATAATAATAAATCACTGCTTGCTTGTACATTTCCATTCAAAAGTTTGGAGCCTCTTATGCTCATTAAGGCTGCATTTATAAAACTGAGCAAATGTACAGCACTAATTGTGATAATTACTTAAATGATCAGTTTACTTTTTTAAAGTGCAATTTATTCCTGGGTTCGCAAAAAGCTGAATTTTCAGCATCATTACTCCAGTCTTCAGTGTCACATGATGCTTCAGAAATCCGTCTAACATGACAATTCACTGCTCAAGAAACATTTTTTACTCAGTGTTAAAAACTGCTTAATATTTTTGTGAAAAGTGTGAAACACTTTTATAGGATTTGAAAAATCAACAACATTACAAATGTCTTTGCTGTCATTTTGATCAATTTACCGCAATGCTGCTGAAGAAAACATGCATATCCATATGCAAGCATATTCTTACAATATTCAAGTAGGACGCAGCACGGTTCGCATGAAGCTTCTCTCTCAGGTCTTGAGATATCATGATGTCCTCTGATTCTGCATACTCTGCTATGTTTAAGGCCTCTGTGTGTAATTCAACAGATCGCGTCCATTCGCCTTCAAGGAACACATCGTTTCCTTCACCAAACAGATTCCTCACCAAACTCTGGATGAACACCTAGAGAAACGAATCGATGCATAATATAAACATCTAATCCACAACTGCAATCAGTGCTGGATTGATTGCGAATGGAACCACATACCTCATACTGCTCTTGACTGCCAGGAAAAGGTAGGGTAGACCTACGATTAAGCAGAAGATTAGGAAAACCAATTGCAACCATTAAAACACAGGTGCAAAGAACATGAGCAATGACAGATTTGCCTGAGAAACATGTCATGAATTACTGAGGTTTGGTGGCATGAAGCCGTGTGCGATTTGCATTCCAGAAAGTGTTTGAACTGCAACCAAATTCTTTTCACAGGACAGAAATAAAACATGGATGAAGTCAGGCTGAAACTATTTCTCTCTTTTTCCCTCTATAACACAAACTGAAGCTACTTTACTTGTCTTTTGATGATCAAAACTTGGTGCTCACAGGTTTACATACTGAACACTTACTGAATGAACTGCAAGCCCTTCTGAATGTCCTGCCACCGGCTGCTTCGGTCTTGGCCTGTGGCTGACATCTTCCCATATGTGTGTATGACTTGACTGTGGTCAACACCTATGATTTATATAAATATATACAGAAATCAGAAAGATATATTGATTGAACATAGATTTTCCCCAAGTATCACGAATTGACAAGTGTCTTATAGCAAAGTTACAGTGGGATGCTTGACTTTTATTGGTTCTTCAGAACAGTTTGTTCCAAAGAATTGAACGATGAAGTAAAATCGTGATACATATGTGACCCTGGACCACAAAACCAGTCATAAATAGTACGGATATATTTGTAGCAATAGCCAACAATACATCGTATGGGTCAAAATTATAGGATATTAAGTAAAGATAACGTTCCATGAAAATATTTTGTAAATTTCCTACCATAGATGCATCAAGACTTAATTTTTGATTAGTAATATGCACTGCTAAGAAATTAATTCTGACAAATTTAAAGGTGATTTTCTCAATATTTTGATTTTTTTTTTTTTGCACGCTCAGATTCCAGATTTTCAAATAGCTGTATCTCAGCCAAATATTGCCCTTTCACAACTAACAAAACACCATAGGAAAGCTTATTTTTTCAGCTTTCAGGTGATGCATAGATCTCAATTTCAAACAAACTGACCCTTATGACTGGTTTTGTGCTCCTGGTTTTGTTTTTTTGTTTTTTATATATATATATATATATATATATATATATATATATATTAGTTTCAAGTAACAGTAATTCAGTTTTGACACACCTAAGTATACCAATAGCCAAAAATACATTGTATGGGTCGTAATTGTCGATTTTTTTTTATGCCAAAAATCATTAGGATATTAAGTAAAGATCATGTTCCATTAAGGTACAGTATTTTGTAAATTTCCTACTGCAAATATATCAAAACCTAATTTCGGATTACTAATACGCATTGGACAACTTTAAAGACAATTTTCTCAATTTTCTTTTTTTGGCTTCCTCAGATTCTAGATTTTCAAATAGTTGTATCTCAGCCAAATATTGTCCTAACATAATAAACCATGCATCAATGGAAAGCTTTCAGCTTTTCAGCTTTCAGATGATGTATAATTCTCAACTTCAAAGAAATTGACCCTTATGACTGCTTTAGTGGTCCAGGGTCGCATATGCTCAAACACACATACATTTTACTGTTTATTTTTATCTATTGTTAGTTTCTTGCAACAATTATTAAGCTTAGATACACCTAGGTAGCTTGAAAAATAAATATAATGCATTTATAATACAAAGGCTAAACTAGTTCACATATCTGTATTGTTGATCTCACTATCAACTCATCCATCGGTTCTCGGCCTATTACAAGCCTGACAGATACAAATCGACAAACCGTTCAGATCGGTGTTGATTCATTCAAACCATCCGGCTCAAAAGAACGATTCACTCCTAAATAGGACACCGCTGCATTAGATTTCTGACTATACACGGCAAAACCTGTGAGGAATGCATAATAAAACAACAAACTTCCTTAACTTTAGCCCCCTTAGCGGCAGGCAAGAGAAATTCATCGAAAAGCGGTGTCTCATATCGGTTGAAACTTCTCGTATAGTTGATAAAGAAAGCCGCGTTTTAAAGCATTCGCAATAACTTTGTCTCAGACTGAATTGACGTATGTTCCAACGCGCATTCGACGTCTAGATAGGCAGCCCACTTTTTATTGAAACACATCCATTGTATAGCCAAATGTTTTCATAAACTGATCATTCCAGTGGGTATTTTTACCATAAGACTGGCATCGGGACTCTGACCTATTTATCCGTGAAACCAGGAACACGTAGGTGGTGTGTGCTAGCCAAATGGTTGGTCAAGCAAACTCTTCTGTGAACAGTCGCTAGGTAAACTAGCATGATAGCATTTTTACCGCGCACCTCTGCCCACTCAGCCAGCTAGGCAGCGGCCACCCAAGCATATATACGAGAAAAAATATATACATACTACCCTGAAAATAAACACTCACCTTTAGTTGATCAATGTTCCGCGGGAAAGAGAGTCATCCATACAATCACTAATGTTTTCATGTGTTCGTCAACCCTGTCCCTCTCTTCTTTGGGCAACGTGATCTTTGTGACGTCTTGTTCACTTTTTCGGTTAGTAGCTGAAGGTGGTTATAGCGCCCTCTTTTAGATATACTCGAAAACAGCTGCGTTCATTTTCAAACTAATGGCATGCAAACTAGCAAATCACTTTGAAATATACATTTGTATATGGGCCATTCTTCTGAATTGGTGTAAACTGCTGCCCCACCATAAAAAAAAACACATTTTAAAAGCATTTAAGTATTCAAATCTTAGATGTTTACTAAGATCCATTTGAAAACCACAATAACATTTAAAATATAAGTAAGCTTAATATATAAAATCATAATTTTATTAGGTATTTTAGTCCATTGGCTGAGACTGATTTTAACTACAACCCTACATTTATGATCAGGAAATATTCCTGTCTCACTGTCTCATTGCTAAGGTGTAAGTAGATAGGTCTCATTATTTTGAGGTAAATGTGCTCAAAAGTATGAAAAATCTGTGTGTAACTTTAAAGAATGTCTCTACCAAACATAATTTTTCTATAATTAAACACACTTTTTTGGGAGTTATTCCATAACATTTAGGTTTTACATGTCTACAACTGTTCAGAACTGTGCTAGCTAACTATGTGCTGATTAGCATCTTTGAGCTAGCTTCAAAACTATCTAAAATTGTCACTACCAAAACCTTACCAAATGTTTTGGTTGTGACTGTTTCGGAGGTAACAATTTTAGATACTTTTGAAGCTAGCTCAAAGATCCATCTTTGTTTTTTTGGGGGTGTTATCCCATAAAACTGTCACCACCAAAACATGTCATCATTATTTCAGTAGTGACAAAAGGGAATTATTATTTTGGGGAAATATTCAAACTAATGAATCCTTAAGTTTGAAATCAGCATGATCAACTTTTTGCCTTTTGCAAGGAAAAACTGGATTCAAAATACAACAAATCTCATAAATCACACTTGAAATATAGTTAAAATTGTAACTATTGTTGATTTACCTCTGAAAACTATTTGAAAAAATCAGGGGAAAAAAATTATATATATATATATATATATATATATATATACATATATAATATATAAGGAAGATGTAAGCAAAATCTTAATAGGTCAATATAACCCTTCTTATTAAATTATATACTGTATTTGGGTAGTGACAAATTTGGGGAGAGGACAAATATTCCAAAACTTTCTGAAAATACAATATACAATATGAGAATTAACAGCACAATTACTAGAAAGGTGTACCTTGGATATTATACAATTAGCATACATACAAAATATGCGGAAAAAGACACATTTTTCCCAAAAAGTTGGGAACCCATTCTGTAGAATGGCTCATATATATTTTCTCTACAGTATATGAACATTTATTTACTTAAGTAACTGTATAAATCTGTAATTACAATAAGCATATTCTTTCCAAAGTTCTTCATTTTAACAGTGGATTAAACAATAGTAAATTAATGCGTCTTATCTGACGTCAAACAACAGTAAATAACATTACTTTGCTATGACCAGTTAAGTAGTGCAAAATTCAAAATACAAGTAAAACACCTGTAAAAAAAAATTCTTAAAAACTCTAGTTATGTCTTACCTCCAAAAACCCCTCACAATCTTATTCATTTCAAAACTGTGCACAAAATGTATTGTACAAAATGTAATGAAACTCCTCATCAAATCCTAACTGCAGTCTGTGTAATAATAATTCTAAAGGTATTTTTTTGCACGTTTTGGGACTGTTTAGTAATATCCAGTTTCTGGAAACATGTAGTTCAAGTGCTAAAGTATATCACACAGTTGCAGTTTGATCTTGATTCTTGTCTTATGTTGTTAAATGATGATTCTTCTTACAAGTTTACATTAGTTTAGAGAAGATTGTTAATGTCTGGCTTCACTGCTGCTAAAAAAAAAACACAATTCTACAGAAATGGTTTACACCTGACATGGATCTTAGAAGGTTCTGGCGGCTTTCTTTTCATCATATTGTTTGTTTAGAACATAGCACTGCAAGGATTAATGGGGCTAGAATACAATCTGTCACCTATTGGAGTAATATAGCCCAAGCTTTAAAAGCATTGAAAATGCATTATTCTGTATGGTAATTTGCTGTCGTGGTTTTTCTGTATGTTCCTTTAGTTACTCTTAAGTATTAATCACTGCACTTGTGGTATGGTTTGTGTTTTTTTCTTCCTTGGTACTCATACTTTCACTCAAGGTCTGCAATGTTATTATTTCAAATAAAAAAAAAACAATCATAAAAAAAACCTAGTTATTATAAAAATGAAGTTAAAAAATTCTACTTATTCTACTTTTTTACAGACTTTAAACTAACTTCCACCTTGAAAAATAAAATGGATATTGAATCTGTCTTAACAAAGATGCTATTAAAACAAATTGAGTCAAAACTCTCAATACGTAAAAATAAACAATGTAGATTAATACGTAAAAACTGGACATTACGCTAAGAAAAAACTTTATTTAAAACAAGAAAAGAAGCCCAGATGATTAGGTGCCTTTAAATAGTTATTTATTTGTCTACTTTCCCAAATAAATAAATGCACAAGACAGAACATTAATTTTAATTGAGTTAAATTTTTTTGGGGGGATTTAATAGTATTTTGGAGAATTATGAGGAACGGAACACTAGCATAATTTATTTGGAAAACACCGATATTTGCAACGGCCTCGATTGACCAATCAGAATCAAATATTCCAGATAGCGTCGTAATACTAATCAAGTATACGAAGTGCGAAATACTACATCGGATGGTACAGTGCAGATTTTCCAAATTGTTCCAGCTGTCCAGACAGCGGCGTGGCCCTAAAGTCTAAATTAGTTTATGAATAGTTCATTTACAGATGTGGGAGAGAGCAAATAGCGTCGTGCTGGCGTGTTCGATCATGACCTCCCAGTTGGCAGCGTATCCAGCTCAAACTGTTTGTATGGAAAAGCCAACCAGCCATCACAGGGCGGATCCGAAAAGAACACCCAACCAGTCATCAGAGGGGGTACACATTATCTGACATCCCAGACTTTAACTTTTAACGTAATGTTAACCCAGCAGCCTGCAGGAGTGAGAGAGTTCGAGGATTACAGTAGGAGTGATGTCCTGAGATTACTCGGTATCTAAATAAAGCCCAGCACTGAGGAAGTCTGTTTATCCGAGACTGAGCAGAGACTGGACTATTACCTGTGAACACAATGACTGCGCTGTATCACACATTCCTGCTATTTACAGGTGAGGCTACTCGCATCTCATTTAACTATTCACTCTCACACTGCTTTCTTACAGATGGTATCACATCTAAATTTACTGTTGAATAAATATAAGATTAGGTTGATACTGAACACTTGTAGTGTGTGTGTGTGTACCTACTTAACCATATTTTGGGGACACATTTGTACCCAAAAGTGTGTAAAACCTGACAAAATCTCCAAAAACCTTCCCTTGGGGATGTCCTCTTTTGTAAAACTGCTGATAAAGTAAACAAAGATTTTTTGAAATTGTGAAAATGCATAAAGTTTTCTGTGACAGGTAGATTTAGGTTAGAAAATGTATAATTATCTGTATATAGAAACAATAGAAATATGTGGCCCTGGACCACAAAAACCAGTCAAAAGGGTCCATTTTTCAAAAAATGGAGCTTTATACATCATCTAAAAGCTGAATAAGCTTTCCATTGATGTATGGTTTGTTAGGACAGGACAATATTTGGCTGAGATACAACTATTGCAGTGCAAACAAAATCACCTTTAAAGTTGTCCAAATGAAGCTTTTACTAATGCATATTACTAATCAAAAACTAAGTTTTGATATATTTGCAGTAGGAATTTTACAAAATATCTTCATAAAACATGGTCTTTACTTAATTTCCTAATGATTTTTGGCATAAAAGAAAAATCAATCATTTTGACCCACACAATGTATTTTTGGCTATTGCTACAAATATACCCCAGTGACTTAAGACTGGTTTTGTGGTCCAGGGTCACAAATATGTAATGTCCCCATTTAGATAGCTAAACTTGTGTGTGAATAGTATATCATTAGTATATCATTTTATTAAAAACTAAAATAAGTAATGCATTCTTTGTGTAATGCATTTAGTATTTTCAAAATGCATGCATTTACTGAGTAGCTTTTAACAATTAATTTTAATGTTTGAAAAAATTTCACTCAGAAATCGCTAGTAAATTTCACAAATAATTGCAAATATATTTAAAGTAATACAGTAAATTAAATACAATGTTTTAAAGTAGAAAGACAAAAATAATATTTTCTTGTAAAACTTACTCCGATAATCTTAAAAATGAGTTTTTAGACAATGAAAATTTTAGAAACTTTTTTTACAGTGTAGGTAAAAAATCAGTGTTAATTAAATTACCAGAGTGATTCATGCAAATCATAAAAAATATACTTATGACTAAGAGCGAAACACTAGTCATTTAGACCCTTTAGAAATCCCACACAACTGGAATCTAACACTTCATCAGTGGAATCTGACACTGCATTGGTGAAAAATGGCCCTATTCTTTATTTGGGACACTTGGGACAATAGATTTCAAGCTGTTCCTTGAGACTTACAGACAGTTACAATAACTTATCTGTGATATGGTATCATAACAACAGAGCATTATAAGTGAGAATGTGGCAAAATATTTTAAAAGTATACAGGATAATGTTAAATATAAATGAATAAATATTAATGTAAAGGTAGAATAGGTTATATTATAATGAAAAGTAGTGGTGTCAAACGATTAATCGCAATTAATCGCATCAAAAATAAAAGTTTTTGTTTACATAGTATGTGTACTGTGTATGTTTATTATTTATATATATAAACACACATGCAGATATATATTTACACAGTACACACACGCATATTATGTAAAAAACAACAAAAAAACATTTATTTTGGATGCGATTAATCACAATTAATCGTTTGACTACTAATGAAAAGCCATAACACAATTCACCATTTTACTCTTTTTAGTTAGTATGGCTTCCCTGCAGCCGCAGAGGTCTTCACGGAGCAAAAGGGGTTTGCTGGAACTAGCTGGCGTGATCAAGTGTAGCACGGGACGATCGGCTTTAACTTATGCGATGTATGGATGCTACTGTGGTCTTGGGGGTCAAGGGTGGCCCAGAGACAGAGCAGACTGGTGAGACACCACATTACCTATAAATATCTGTGTAATGGAAGCAACAAATATTATTTTTACAGTGGTTTTGCATTTTCTTCTTAAGTTTCCTCCATGCATCTTGGTCAAAGTGTGCCCCGTTTCTGTGGCATTCCCTCAGACATCTGGAACAAGGCTTACTCCCAGCTCTCCCACACACAAAATTACAATTTCCCTTAACCTCAGTTTAGGATGCAGAAACCAATATCGCCGTTCCCAGTGAAAGAGCTCTTCGGTAGTAGTCAGCGGGGGGAAAATGTATAAACAAACCTGCTGATATTATTACTCCGCATTCCACAGAGGGATTGCTCAATCTAATCTTACAGAGTCAGCAGTTTATCTGGCTGACATTCTCAGCAGCCCTCCACCTATGAGATCACATAGTATACTTGAATTATACGTTACATAATGAGCAAACAATTCAAACCCAGACAGAACTGGGCTAGATCCTCTGTGGCATTTCATTACAGATTATCTCAAAGATCATTCGTTCTTCTTTAGGTGTTGCCACAAACATGACTGCTGTTATGGGGATGCAGAATTCGCAGGTTGTCAGACGAAAACGGACAGGTATCATTGGACGTGCGAAGATGAGGAGGCTGACTGTGGTATGATGTGTTATTTAAATATTATATTTACATTCTTTAGAATCACTTTTTACATTACAATAGCCTGGGAATCAGAATAAGAAACCGAAAAAGTCAGTAAAGCTTAATAGGGGAAAGTGAACTTGTGGAAAAAGTATGACTGTGAATGTTTTGTTTGGTCTTTTCCTTCAGCTTCAGGAAGTAGTAGTAATACAGGGTGTGTATTATAACAGATGGGAGACTTCAGGCCTAAGAGAGCAGTGTTTTTATCCAAACCACAAGATATTTTAAGATCTTGCTCCTGCAGTAAACACCATAACGTGCTATAGGAAACACTCGAAGAGGCATGAAGTGATGGTTTTAATGCATGGATAAAATATGGTTTCCTTCACTCTATATGCAAACTACTCATTTTACGCCGCCAACAATTTGCATTTGTCTTCAACGCAGACTTGCTTAATGACAGATGTGCGAAAATCCTCTGCCGATGTGACAGGGAAGCAGCCAGATGCCTCCGAAAGGCGCCGTACAACCAAAAATATGCTCTGTGGCCAGATTTCCTCTGTGGATGTGTTCATCCTACCTGCAACATTTACTAATGCCAGTCTAACATTTGGTAAACACATCTTTTTGAGATTATATTGTATGTTTGATGCTTATTATAGACTTTATATTGTTCAAATGGTTTCCATTTTCTACATATATGTATTTTGTATTTTATAGTTGACTTTCCAAATCGAATTGATTAAAATACATACAAAATAATCACACTTTTGCTCATTTTTGATATATGGCTGAATGCTGTCATGACATCAGAGCGGTTTCTGAACGGCACTCCTCCACTTTGGTCTGTAGGGGAGAGGGGGGCTAATTTTGTTTAGACAAATGTGTCACAAATAATAGTTAGAGTACTGTTGGGACCTCTGCATGCAGACACATTACACAAATACACAAAATAGCTGCAAGAAATGCTGGGTTCCCACTTCCTGAGGAACACTTTGCTTTTGATGTTCTGATTGTATGGACCATTTGGTTTACGCCCTTACAGACAGAGAAGCAGTTTATTGCGTCTGGGGCACAGTCAACTTAATTGAATCTGATATTCACACCATATAATAAATGCAACTGACATAATCTTTCAATAGACCATTTAATGTCTTTCTTTCAAAATCCACTCATTAAACAGCAAAAAAATAGAAACTATAGCATTAAACAAATAAATTAATAAAAATTGTTTATGCCAAAAGAAACTGTAATAAGTTTATTCTAAAATATAAAAATGTTATTAAACATCAAACAATAGCCCTGGTAAGACTGACTGACTGACTGATTGATTGATTGATTGATTGATTAAGTAATAAATTACAAAAAAGGCAGGTAGACAACTGGCAGACTGATTTACAGCAGCAACAGATGCATATGTACAGCGATGCACTGTAATTAAAACAGTAATATTTTACGACAGGGAATTCTATTTAACTGTAGGAGGCACCAAAGTCATAAAAAAAATCTAGAGACAGCATATTAAAAAGTTACATATTATTTACATATTTATTGACACAGTTTAGTATACCAAAAGTACAACAGACGGAGTGTGTGTTACGCTGGAGCCATGGGGCAAAAATGACACCAAATAGGACAAAAATGTCCCCGCACGTCTGTTGCTAACAAAGTGAAAAGTAATGAAAAGTGTTGATTGCGGCATTGTACCGTACTCCTTTTTAGACGCTTTTACAGTGTTGCGCATTGTAACCAATCAAATCCGATTGTAATTAACTTAGGAATGAAATGGCCAATCAGAGGCGTTCAGATGAGTCATCACTGAAACGCCGGATTTGTTGAGTACACGCTTGCTGACTGAATTCTGCTATCATATGTTCTCTCATCATAAACAACAAAACGCAGATGAACGTACTATGTAAGTAAGAAATTCATATCACAGTGTAGTCAGCTTCAGTGATTATAACGATAGTTTTGATTTTTTGAGAGCTTATACTCGCGATAGATCTAAGTGCTCTTCACTAATTCAGCTAACGTAAGGTAATTCAACTAGTTCTTCAGCTAACGTAAAATTTATTTGCTATTTGAATAACCGTGAAAATTAAATCTTTATAATTACTAACTTACAATTTTGTTATTAAATTGTGATCACGTTAAATACAAATTCAGTCCTATGAAAAATATTTCAGCCTACGTGGCCCATATCTGGTACTTGCCCAAAAGACGGGTTTATGATGCCAGTACTTAATAGATTACAACTAACATTAGGCTACTTTTAGCCTTGCCCTGGAGGTTGGTTCACCCTCCGCCCATGATTGCAGGGTATTTTTATTAAGTGCATAAATGTTTAAATGTATTTGTAGTATATTAGCACAAGATAAATATAATTTGAATACATTTTAGTAACTATAATTCTTTTAGCAGGGTGATTTCTTAACCTGGAAAAAAAAGTAATGTAAATTAATACAGTTTTAAATAATACGTTTTTATAATGAAAACACAATTTTCTAGTTATACCAAGCTCTAAAATATTAATCGGGTAGAAAAATATTTTTTTTAAATCCTTATTCAGTAAATCACAAACAACGGAAAAGGACAATGGTCTTATGAACATTGTTATGGACAATGTGAAAACGGTTGAAATATCTTTTAAATACACCTTCATTAATCTGAATACTTTCAAACTCATATAACTTCCACGCAGTTTATGCCTAGAAGAATTTCTATGTAACATTAATTGCACCGATTCAACATACACACAGAACATGATGAATGGATCCTTCTGGAGCTTCGAATATGACCATAGCTGGTCTGGTGTGTAATTTCCTTTACCTAAAATGAATGTGTTAATATCCAGAGAATGATGGGAATTCTGAAGCTGGCAACGATTGTGTTGTCTTTTCTAGGCCAAAGAGGAAATCTAGCTCCCACCCACCTCGCGTCCTTAAAAGTCTCCTCATAAATGGAGTGCGTCCTTTCTCAAGGTCTAATGCTTATCCTCGCTCTCATTCCCTGCATTACACAGAAATGACATCAGCTTCATTAATAGAGCTTGTTGTCTTTTATATGAATGTATGAGCTGAATGAAACTAGACATCGCTCTGCCGGTCACAAGAAATCTACCACTAGGTGGCATCATACCATCAGTTTTTATGTACACACGAACAACAGACAACAATAGGATTTTGATCGTTTTCACTTTATTGTTTGAGAGTTGTCAGCGTTATTATACAATAAACAACATAATATAATCAATATTTTAATTCTATATTTTATAAACGCATCGTTTTTTAAACGACATCCCAGTCAAGCCCAGACAACGACTAGCCTAAAGTCGTTCGTGCATAGCCTTAATGCTAATAGGGAATATTTCCTATTTTCTATATGCAGTTTTGGTCTAACCAATATTCACGACCTTACAGTCCGGTGTACAAAACTATTAATGAACAAAGAATACACGGTGTTTGCATATAGCTATTCCACTGTCTATATAATTAACTCAATTAGTTCTCTCATGTGTAGATGAGGTAATTTAATAATACCGCTATGGTAAATCATGCTAATCTGCCTTTTGTTAGCTGTGGTGCTTGTTAAGGGATTTAAACGGACATAACTGGCCTTTGTATCCCAAGTTCATTCCTTACATGGGACTCTCATGTGAAGCTCCTCACGGTCTGTTGCCAGGCAGGGTGAAGCTATCTGAAACAGGAGAAGATCTACCCAACAGGCAAAGCCAAGGACTGAGATCTGAATATCGAGGCCAAGTTCCACAAACACTCACTCAATTGTGTCCTGCCATCAGTGGTTAATGAGCGATGAAGTTATGGAAGTCATATGCTTCTGCAGTCACATGGAAGGGGGGGAAAGAAGAGGGTTCTTAATTTCACGTCTGCATGTCTGCTTGTTTACTTCCTCCGAGAGCATCTTGAGATTGTAGACAATGCTCTTACTTGTTTGACTTATTAACTCCTGGCGCATGGGGTTTTCTTTATCTATCTCCATGAAGTACATCTGGTTGCTGGAAGCTGAAAAACAAAACTGTAACTTCAATCCTTCTGCATTTTCGGTCTAGGATAAACATAAAATAACCATAAAAAGCAATCAATCTTAATATGCTTAATCTTAGACAGCATGTACCTTCACTTTTGTATTTGTCAATCAATCCAAGTCTTTCACAGTCCAAAACAATCTGCAAGCATTTGAACGGTATTGAATGAAGTCATTTCCCCTCAGGTTCACACCGAATTAACCATTATAGACATAATGTTGCACGAATGATTGGCGCTGAATTCATTTTAAAATGACTTACAATATCCTAATGTGTTTTTGAGGGCCTCTGTACAACTTCCCAGAACAACACAAGGGAAACATGCAAACATGATCATGAATTCGAGTACAATTGTGCAACTGTCCCGAACACCTGGACTCAGTTGAGCATAAAGTGGAAAACTAGGAAGAAATATCACAATTGGCACCTTTAAACACCTTTAACAAGTAGCTGCTGGGAGAAGGGAACAGGAAGGTCTCCAGTGGTTTCTTCCGAACATTTAAAGGAATCTAGTGATCACAATAAACAAAGGTTTTGTTAGTCGCAATATCTTCAAACAGACAATAAATGGAACATTTAGAAACATCCATGCAATATACATAACACGAGTGGTTAAGACAGTTAATAAAACGTTGTAACATTACTACAGTTTCACCAGGGGTGTAATTGCTTCTCTTCAGAAAGTGCTGTATAATTTTGTTCCCATGTGTAATCCAGCCTAGATGATCACCTTCATAATAGCAAGCCATATAATTACTCTCAAGGTTTAATGACCTGCACTCGAACAGCTCTACAAGTTGTAAGAGTGGGTTTATTTGGAGCTTGGCATTAGCTAGTCATCCCAAAAAAAAAGAAGCATTCCTCATGTCTTTCCAGAAAAGGGCTTTAAACTCCACTTTTGGCTTAGTAGAAAGCATTATGATCACACGATAAGGCTGACCATGGCTTAATTGGTGTAACACGATAGCATATTGCTGTGGCTTTCACACCCTGAGAGATGGATCTAATTGAAGTCTCTGGAGATCACAGCTAGCATATGGAGCTCCTCTCACTGTCTCCTACCTGGCAACTGGCACAAGACTCTTTTTTTTTTAATTCAAGTAACAGTGCTTCGAGTGTAGATGGTGTTGTATCAGCTGACCTGTAGTCTCATGATATTAGCTACCATTTCTGGTTTTCTGTAACTATTTTCCAGTAAAGTCAACATTTCAAGTATGATTGTATTTTTTCATGGGTTTTCCATCTATTTTGTTCAAACTGCAAAACTGTTTGGATGGTCTGCGTGAATGAACATTTGTTTTGGTGAGCTACTGATCCAACATGCTACTGCCAGTTTAGAGACGCCAGTTCATTTACTAAATGAGCTTTTATTTAATTAACTGTTGCCTCTTTGCCACAAATGGACACTAAAAAACAAGTTCTTGACCAAAAACAATAGAAAGCTTGACATGGCATTCAGAACTGATTTTGCTGACAAACTAAAAGACTGAATCTGCCACAAAAGGAATAGCGAATCGTTATTGTTTATTTTATTAAAGAGATTTTTTAATGGACTAATACCATTTTGTTAGTTTGCCCTAGTGGAAAATAAATATACTAAAATGTGTTTAAAATACATGTACATATTATGTACTTAAAGGGGTCATCGGATGCATGAAACGTAAGTTCTCTTTTTCGTGTTGTTTGAACATTAATGTGTGTTGGCAGTGTATGTACAAATCTACCCTATAATGATAAAAATCCATGCAGTGGTTTTTAATTAATCTGTAAAAATAATATGCCCTTTTTCAAATCGAGCCATTGTTAGATGCCTGTCGGTTTGACGTCACACAGACAGAGGCCGCTCCCATGATAATTGATTGACAGGAGTGTCTTACCTCAGGCCCGCACTACATCAGCTGTAACAGTCCGATCACCATTGTTTCGATGCCGGAGAAGGGATGTAAATTAGACAAGAATTGAACGATTGAGGTGTTGTGTTGCTGGATGTAATAATGAACATCGTCATTTACTTCCGACATCTGAGCCGCTGAAGATGCAGTGGATTACATTTGTTTGTGAAGGGAATGCACCTCCCGATCTACATATATCGTCTATGTTTGCGCGAATCATTTGTGATCCAGCTTCACTTACAGTTTTTTTTTTATGAATCTTTGCGATCGCCTTTCCTAATAACTTGCTAGTTAGCAAGTTTAGCGGCTAAACTCGGCTAAATGCGGCTAAAGTAAACAGGCTCATCACTCCACAGAGAAGAGAGGGGCGGGGTGAGCAGAGCTCATTAACATTTAAAGCAGCCTCGAATAGGATGATTTTTGCAGAGCTCATTTTGACAAGGTAAAAAGGGTGTTGTTTTACACAACCATTGAGAATTTTTAACCAAAGTATATTACAGACTTTTCATTAAGACCCTAAAGAATCATATCAACTTGTGGAAAATGGGCATCTGATGACCCTTTTAACAAAAATACCCTGCATTTGTACTTTTAGTATATTAAACTGTTATATTTAAAGTCTGCCAAATCGGGACAACTAATTTTGTTGTTAATGCACTTTAATTGTGTGAAAGTAGTGCTGAAGTCCAAATAAAGATATAAGTATATTTGATTGTGCTAAAATGGAACTACTGCAAGTATATTTTAGACACTTCATATATCCAGCATTTATATTTTTACATATTTTGGGCTTAATATTAAGAAATATGCATTGTGAACAAGTAGTACTCCAAAGTTTAATTACAATTATTGTCACAAGCAATGCAACCCTGCACCATAAAACCAGTCATAAGGGTCACTTTTTTGATTTATAGATATATACAGGTCATAGATGTATAAAGTCAAATAAACATGCTTTGTATTGATGTATGATTTGATATGATAGGACAATATTTGGCTGAGATACAACTATAAAATCTGGACTCTGAGGGTGCAAAAAAAAAAATTGAGAAAAATCGCCTTAGCTGTCCAAATGAAGTTTGTTAGCAATGCATATTACTATATTACAAAATATCTTAATGGAACATGATTTTTACTTAATATCCTAATGAGTTTGGCATTAAAAAAAAAGATAATTTTGAGCCATACAATGTATTGTGGGCTATTGCTACAAATACACCCATACACATCATAGAGAATCTATGGGGTATTGTCAAGAGGAAAATGAGAAACAAGAGACCAAAAAATGCAGATGAGCTGAAGGCCACTGTCAAAGAAACCTGGGCTTCCATACCACCTCGGCAGTGCCGCAGACTGATCACCTCCATGCCACTCCGAATTGAGGCAGTAATTAAAGCAAAAGGTGCCCCTACCGCAGAACCTGATTTTGCCAAGTACAACATGTTCCTGAATCAACATCTTTGTTGACCCTGGAACAACATTGTGATTAACCAATCAGATCTGAAAAAACAGTTTATAGTTTTTGTAAAGTTTAGGCTTACAATAACTGTTTGCTGCTTGTACATCAGTGTCATTCATCTATCATTTGCTCTGATTTTAGGGATTACTCATGGGTAAGGTTAGGTTTAGGTGTAGGGATGTGGTCAAGATTAAATTTTTGGTTTAAAATGTTGTTCCAGGGTCAACAAAATATGTTGACCCAGGAACACATCAAACTCAGCGAAATCAGGACGTGCTGCCCCTACCAAGTACTGAGTACTTGCAATAGTTCAACTTTAGCACAATCAAATATACTTCAGTATATCTTTAGATGGAGCTCAGCACAATTAAAAGTGCATTAAGCATACAATTAGTTGTTTCCATTTACCAAAATCTAAATATAGCAGTTTTGTATACTAAAAGTACAATTGCAGGGTATTTTTTTATTAAGTACACACATATGTAAAGGTATTTGTAGTATACTTAGCATAAAATAAATGCATTTTAAATACATATGAGTATATTTATTTTTCACTAGGGATGTTTACAGATGTTTACAGGTATCAATCCTTTTTACTGTAGATTTACTGTACTGTAGTTTTGTTTTTCTGTTTTGTAGTTAATTTTTTTTTAATGATTTGATTGTATTTCATCAATACTGCAAATACCGATTCCAGAAGTATTCAATAATCAATGTGTTGTTTTTGGCATACAGACAGCTAGCTAGAAAGCTAGACAGACAGTTGATAGATAGATAGATAGATAGATAGATAGATAGATAGATGATATATAGATAGATAGATAGATAGATAGACAGACAGATGATAGATAGATAGATAGATGATAGATAGATAGATAGGTATGTAAAAATGACATGGATCTGTGATTGATACTTTTATTTGATTTGACTGATGAAATATATGTCTGGACTTGTAGCATACAGTGAATCTCTTCTCTCAAACAACTGGCTGTTTCTCTGGGAGCAGTGATTCAAGTCGTAACCTGTCTCATCTGTTTCAGACGAAAAAGTCTTCTGTGGCCTTGTCAAATAAACATGTAAATGAAAGATAGGAAAGCGCTTCCAGTGATCCATAGCTGCCCTCTGTCTTTACAGATGTTGCACACACTGTCATGTAATTTATGTGCATCTTGTCCTTCACTCTGAACCTATAAATCCATTCGGTGGGCAGAAACACTGAGGATGTGACTCAGAAATAAAAGCCATGTGCACTGGCTTCCTTTCTCATTTCCCCTTGAAAAAGGCCCAAGACAGAGCAGCCACAAGAGCACACAGGAAGTAAATCTTCAAGGACTACCACTCGGGAATCATCGGAGCGAGTTTCCCCCAAAACCCAAAGACATACAACTGTTCCTCTCTGCAAACGCAGACAAGAAAAATGGCAGGGATGAGACAAACATGCTAGAAAATGAATATCAGATGACTGCCAGCCACCTTAATGCATAAAGCTGGGCTCAGCTTTTATTCAAAATAGACATTCATTCATTTGGTTTGGCTGTGAGGGGGTGGCATGTGGTTTCAGTTAAGAGCTGAACTGCTAGGGAGCTTCGTCCAATGTGTGTGTGTCTCTCTCTTGCTTCTCCCTGACCCCGTGACTCATGACAGCATGGCTACGCTCCTCTCCCACACAACAGGAGCATTAGAGATAAACAGAATGCAGACTAATGGTTTGCCACGCGGTAATACCCCTGCAGGAAGAGGATGCATGGATCATAAAATTTAAGCCTCGCAAGGCATTCATCGACAATAGAACCAGTCAGCATTTTCTTCCCCCCCTTTGATCTCTTTAATAGATCAAGGGAACAAAAAAACATCTCAATAGATAACTTGCACTGTAGTTGTCATGTGCTTTCTTTATGTAATATTGGGAGGTGAGGAGCTCGGGCCAGATGCCATTTTCACCACAGCATTACGAAATGTCTTTAAAAGAATAGTTCAAGTTAAAGGAATAGTCCATCTGACTGATTTTCTATCTTCGGTCTTCTAAAGAACATATTTTGTAGAACTTTGGGGAAATCAGCAATGAGATGTTTTTCAAAATACTTTCTTTCATGTTCCAAGAAAGAAAGTCATAAATTGGGAATGATAAGGGTGAGTAAATGATGACAGAATGTTCATTTTTAGGTGAACCATCATATTAAGTTCAATCTACATTTTTATTTTTCATAAGTGTCAGTGTAACCCAGATTTTTTTAAGATGTCATGAATGCTGTAGATTGTAATGAACCTGGAATATTCCTTTAGTGCATCCATGATCCATTATGAATAAAATTTACTGTACACTCTTAAAAATAAAGCTTCTTCATTGCCAATCATGGTTCCATGAAGAAAACTGTTGAATAAAGTCGTTATTTTTCTTTTCTTTGTGCACAAATGTATTCTCGTAGCTTCATAAGATTATGGTTGAACCACTGATGTCAAATGGACTATTTTGACGATGTCCTTACTACCTTTCTGGACCTTAAACGTGTCAGTTGCTGTCTATGCAAGGTCAGAAAGCTTTGGATTTCATCAAAAATATCTTAATTTGTGTTCTGAAGATGACCGAAGGTCTTACAGGTTTGGAACGTCATGAAGGTGAGTTTTTTGGGTGAACTGTTCCTTTAACATCCATGGAACCTTTCCATTGGACAAATGTTCTTTATAGTAAAAATGTTCATTGGATAATTAAAAAGTGTTTTACACTAGCAATGCAATCACTGCGAAAACCTCTTTGGAACCTTGATTTTTAAGAATGTTGAGAAATAGAATGCTTGCAGCAGCAGTCAGAAGTCAATTTACTGTATCACACGAGCATGTAGCCAGTGTGTGATGTGCTCGTGATAACCACAAAGACAGCGTAGAAAGCCAAAGAGCATGATCCATTACTGAGCCCACTGGCAAATCAAAACAACAAAACCAGCATTGTCAGGTCTGTAATCTCTTTTAAATGTGCACCAGATGGCAAGACCACTTTGATAGCATGTTTGAGGAGAGATAATTATTTTGTAAACCAACGTCTTTAAAGTTTTGTACTGTTAATCGTCTTGATATCTCTGCTGTGTTGACAAACTATACACTTTTGGGCTTGCAAACAACAGCGGTCAACAAACAAGATAATAAAACCACAGATGTATCACTATGCAGTAATGTTGTTAAAGGAGAAGTCCACTTCGAGAACAATATACAGATAATGTACTCACCCCCTTGTCATCCAAGATGTTCATGTCTTTCTTTCTTCAGACGTAAAGAAATTGTTTTTTGAGGAAAACATTTCAGGATTTTTCTCCATATAATGGACTGCTATGGTGCCCGAGTTTAAATTTGGCTTCAAACGATCCCAACCGAGGAAGAAGCGAAACGATCTAGCTAAACGATCGGCTATTTTCATTTAAAAAATAAAATTTAAATACTTTTTAATCTCAAACACTCATCTTGTCTTACTCTGCCTGAACTCTGTGTATTCTGACTCAATAAAGTTAGGGTATGTTGAAAAACTCTGACCGTATTTTCTCCCTCAACTTCAAAAATTATTTTAAAATCATCCTACATCGCTGCAGAACTTCCAACCCAGTCTTTGCAAAGTGAACATGCAAAGAAGATCAAACAAAGAGTTTTTCGACATACCCTAAATGTCTTGAGCTAGAATACACAGAGTTCAGGGAGAGTAAGACAAGACGAGCATCTGACATTAAAAAGTATTTCAATTGTATATTTTTATGAAAATAACCGATCGTTTCACTAGATAAGACCCTGCTTCATAAGCTAGGATCTTTTATAACCGCATTTGGGATCATTTGAAGCCGCATTTAAACTGCATTTTGGAAGATCAAACTCGGAGCACCATATCAGTCCATTATATGGAGAAAAATCCTGAAATGTTTTCCTCAAAAAACAATTTCTTTATGACTGAAGAAAGAAAGACATGAACATCTTCGATGACAAGGGGGTGAGTACATTATCTGTAAATTGTTGTTCTGGAAATAGACTTCTCCTTTAACAGTAGCAAAGCTATATTTCTCGGTAGAGAGATGGCAGTGTCACTATTTTCAAAATCACACAGCCTTTCAGTAGCAAAGCTATTTTGAATAAATAGCGTGTAGTACTGTAAACCACTAAAACGTCAATTTTTTCTTGATAACATTTCAGCAATAAAAACGTGTGTACAGACTTCAGTATTCGATGATGTGCTGAATAGATTGAGATATCCAATTCAGGAAAAAACAACCCTTTTAAGTCGATTCTATTTAGTCGTTCTGAATCACTTAAGTTATCCGTTTGAGTTTAAATCCATAGATATGTAACGTTATAGGCAGATGCCACATTCGACCGTTCCAGATATGTTGACGTCTCAATATATCGTCACTCACAATCAAAATCAATGGGCCTCTTGCATAAATATTTGAGCATATTCTGAGTAATTTCGTAAACGTCCGATTTGATAGCTAAACTTGTACGTTAATGAATTCCAATCATTTGTAAATAGGCCGCTCGTGCACGCTCATTCACAATTAGCATAATCCCCGCCTATGAATAACGGCTACGCAAATTACGCGTCCAGGAACGAATATTCTGGTCTACTTTCTTAGGTTTGGTCCAGTATATTGGATAAATGCAATAATAATAATAATAATAATAATAATAAATAAATAAAAAATATGCCATATGCCGAACAATAAATATTCAATAACGTGTGTCCACAAAAGAGTTTTTAGCCAGCTGAAAAAAAGTCAGGCGCGCTTCCTAAAACGGCCAGCTTTGGTTTCACAGCGTTTTTCCAACTGAAATGCTATGATTTGGTGTATTCACGGCGGCAACGTATACTAGTATCTAATTTTTAAAAATTTTACTAAACATGAAAAGCAGTAGCCAGTAATATGGACAAACACTGCATTTTACAGTTATCAACTCAGCTACAACAAAAAAAAAAGGGCAAGAACAAACAAACTTGTAATTGTTATGGCAGTGGATTAAAATTCAGTGTCATCAGCCAAAAAAAAAACACAGAACGTTTTACACGTGGTACGAAGCAGGTATACATTTCTTTCGTACCAACTAACATTTTGAAAATACAAACATTTTCATGAATTCGAAAGTTTACGTCAGAAGGTCAGAACGAATGATTTACAAAAAAAATCGTTCTGGTCGTGTTTCATGAATGAGGCCCATTGAGTTTCAAGATGCAACAACATTGCTTAGCTCTAGTTGTAAAAACGGGCTAAATTTAAATTCCTGAAGAAATTGGAAAAAAACTTTCACAGGTAAGAATGTGTGGGTTTGTGTTTTTAATATGTACTAATTCAATATTAAACGTTTTTAAAACTATAGTACCTTTTAAATGTTGTTAGCTAATGGCTTCGTCTTGTTGTATTGTGTTAGTTTAGCAAAATCATCTGCTGAAATCTACTGCAGATTAGTTATTCAACTAGGGTTGCAGACACACAGACAATTTGGTCTTGAGTGTTCACAGACCTGCTTTGACCATTCAAATATGGAATATAGAAACAGCTGAAAATAGGGCATCTGCCTATACATATCTATGAATCATCTGGGTGGTTCCTCCAAATTGCTCCTCTCCGTGCTTTTACCCAATGCTCTACTGTGCAGTACCAGCTTCTCTCTGTGCTGTTTACAGTAAAGGCTCCGTCATAGGGCAATAGCTATAACAATAACTATAAAGTTTTAATAATCATTCTAACTCTATGGGAATAGCAAAGTCCACATCACAGCTATAACGTTAAAGGGTTAGTTCAGCCAAAAATAAAAATTCTGTCATTAATTACTCACCCACATGACGTTCAAAATCAGTAAGACCTTTGTTCATCTTCAGAACACAAATTAAGATATTTTTTATGTAAGCCAAGAGCTTTCGGAAGAGTAGAAATTGTTAGAAGTTGTTATTTTGGGGGTTTTTTTGTGCAAAAAAAGTGACTTCATAAAGTTACAGTTCAACCACTGATGTCATATGGACTATTTTAATGATGTCCTTACTACCTTTCTGGGTCTTGAACGTGGTAGCTGCTTTGCTGTCTATGTAGGGTCAGAAGGCTCTCAGATTTCATCAAAAATATCTTGTGTTGTGAAGATGAACGAAGGTCTTACAGGTTTGGAAAGACATTAGGGTGAGTAATTAATGACAGAATTTTTGGGTGAACTATCTCTTTAACAACACAATGGAGTGATATGGTTGGAAACTCCTATAAAACATTTTCCCCCAGATGATGAATAATAAAAAATTTGAATTTAAAGAGTTCAAGCATTTAAAAATACATGTTGTCATCATTTACTCACCCTCATGTCTATGGAAGTCAGTGGCTACAGTTTGGTTACCAAACATTCTTAAAAAATCTTTTGTGTTCAGCAGAAACCTATACAGGTTTGGAACGACATGAGGGTGAGTAAATGATGACAGAAGTTTCACTTTTGAGTAGATTCGCTTTAAAGCAGCAGATGACACAAGCGCAGCCCGCGGTTATAATAAACAGACTGTTGCCGTCTGTAAATGTGGTAGACTGGCATCTTTTACTGTGGTGCCATCGACCGTTTCACACTTTTTAAAAAGATCCCACAATCTTCAGTGCTTGAGCTCTGCAGTTGGATAGTATTGTGCATTTTTAAAGGCAAAAGCTTGTGATCAGCCCCTTATGGCTATCACTAGGAAATCAAAAAGTGCTGTCAAGTTGGACAGATAAAGCACTTCTCATCAACCATGCAGTGGAAGACAAGAGTCAATTCTGGTGATTGACATCACAGAGTTTACCTGTATTTTAATGCTTAATGGTATTTTAAGGGTAAACTGGAAAGATGTTGATTATGTGAACAGGAGATATAATAATTGTAATTTACTGGAAAAGTCAGTTGACAATTTGAAGGTAATTTATCTAGTTTAATGTGTGGAAAAAAGCTATTATCTCTCTGAGGTCTATCAGTGAAAACGTGTGAAAACTGCCAGAAAAAATCAAGTGTACAAATTTTAGATTAAAGCAAACTCAGTGTTCGATTAACATCTCAAGAAAGGAATATTAGCCTGTCTGTGTAAATTGTGTATCTTGTTTAAATGTGGACTTTTCTCTTAGTCTAATGTACAGTTTTGACTTTTTTGTAGCTAATGCACCGCAGTTTCTCACACATGATCAATATCTGTCTGTCCGCTTGTCTGCTTTTGAAAATATGTTTAAAATGTTGTCCACTCATGAAGACTGCAGTCATTTCAGTGGCCAAAAAAGAAGCAATTTTATTGTACACTGAGCAGACTGCCTCATAGGGGCATGATTAGAATCATATGACTAGCTGAATACTACATGATTTATCTTGGTAAACCCCCATTACCAGACAGTGGACACATTCGCTTACAGAATAAATGAATCATGAGCACTGCAAATAGATCAATTCCACAATGGCATCAGTACACAACACATGATTCTGCATTCACAGTATCTGTGCATACAAAGGAAAGAACTCTATATATATATTCTGTGTGATATAACACAGGATATAAACAATAGAAATAACACATTTTAAAACAAGATATCTAAAAGATCCCAGATACACTCTTAAAAATAAGGGGGGTTCATGATGCCATAGAAGAACCTTGTTTGTTTAAATGGTTCCATAAAGAACCTTTAACATCTGAAGAGCCTTTTGGTTCTTTTTGGTGGAAAAAGGTTCTTCAGATTATAAAAAGGTAAGAAAGAGATGTTTCTTTAAAGAACCTTTGACTAAATGGTTCTTTGTGGAACCAACAATGGTTCTTCTATGGCATCGCTGTGAAAAACCTTTTGAAGCACCTTTATTTTTAAGAGTGTAAAGCAGTTAGCAACATTTAAAATAGTCAGCAAAATTGCAAAAGTCTTAAGCTGTGGATTGATCTGTCTCAGATATAGATATACTCTCATGTCAGAAGCAGCAAGGTGGCGTTTGATGCTCTCTAATGACATGCACCCTGTTTTCTGTTCAAACTTTCTGTTGATTTCTAAATATAACTGCAGGGCAAGAAACGGTAAACATATTCCTCTTGCATTGCGCAAGGGCAAAAGAGTCACGTGTGAATTTCCTATATATCTTACCCTGCTGACACCTGTGAGAATCATTGCACGGGATGGTGTTTCTACAAACCTCTGACGCACCAGAAGAAGAATTATTGCATGGTTAAGTCTTGACATTTAAGATATACCTTTCGGCATTTACAAGCACTGTAACAGTCATATTTAATACTGCGATATTTCCTACGCTGCAAATTAAGCGTTTCTTCTTGTTTATGAAAGATCTTTTTATGAAGAAAACAGCATGCATGAATTACTTCTCTAATTATGGCTGCTGATTGAAGGTCTATGCAATGTACTGTATGAACTGTAGAAAAACACATTTTACAGGCCTATTGTGAGCCATATTGATGATTTGGTTGTTTACATTAGTTTTTAAATGGTAATAATTGCATTCTCAGCTCAATGTTTCTAGACAAGTTTATTTCCCAATGGATTCTGTTCAATTTGTCTAAACCTCACAATGCCTGATATTTTGTTAACAAACAAACATACATAACTGTACTGATTTAGATTGACAAACTAATGAAAAATGACATCATTCTTATGTACATTTTAAAAAAATATATTCCTTCTATACAGTCTATCACATGTAAAAATGATCCATTATTAATCCGTTCAATTAAAGGGATAGTTCACTCAAAAATGAAAATTCTGTCATTAATTACTTCTAAACCTGTAAGACCTTTGTTCATCTTCAGAACACAAAATAAGATATTTTTGATAAAATCCAAGGCCCAGAAATGTAGTAAGGACATTGTTAAAAGAGTCCATGTGACATCAGGGGTTCAGCTGTAATTATATGAAAAATACTTTTTGTGCACAAAGAAAACAAAAATAACGACTTTAGTGAACAATTCAGGGTCAGAAAGCTCTCGGATTTAATCAAAAATATATTAATTTGTGTTCTGAAGTCTTGCGGGTCTAGAACGACATGAGGGTGAGTAATTAATGACAGAATTTACATTTTTTGGGTGAACTATCCCTTTAAATACCCTGAGAGCACTGAAATTAGGTGATGTTTACAAAACATAAATCTTTCTCTTTTTTTTTTTTGCTATAAGCCTGCGGCTTTACTCCAAGAACACAGTGATAGATGTAGATTACAGAAGAGAGAAACACTTTTTGCTGCCTGTTTCCAAAGTAACTTTTTTGTTTCATCTGTCTGTCTAGTATTGAGACATGCAAGATGAGCATAATAAAAAATCATAACACTCAGGAGGCACAAGCTGTGTGTTCTCACTTGCATTATGCTCCAACCCATCACTTCTCTAGAGGTTCGCTTGTCTGAGCAAACGATAAGATCTTTTAATCAGTTTTTGATCTTTTGAAATTAAGCTAATATAACAGCTTAGTTTATAATTACATATAATGACTTTTATTGTTATCAAATAATGTACGCTGACAGTGATGACAGCTCTATACAGAATGACTGACTTTACTTTACTTCTATTTGTGTACAGTAAATAAAACAAGCCCAAACATCGGAATGGATTTGGAGAAATTTAGCATTACATCACTTGCTCACCAATGGTTCCACTGGAGTGAATGGGTGCCGTCAGAATGAGAGTCCAAACAGCTAATAAAAACATCACAATAAAGTAATACATGACTCCAGTTCTTCAATTAATGTCCTGTGAAAAGCTGTGTATTTGTAAGAAAAACAAATCCATCATTAATACGTTTTTTAACTGTAAACCAATAATAAAAAACAATAATCCTCCAATGAAAAAGTCCATCCTCTGTTGTCATCTCACATCAAAATCCACTTACATATTTGTTTTGAACTGTTTTGGCTTGTAAACTGTGCTTGATCTGTGCATATTTCTCTCGATTCAGACAAAATGAATTTTTTTACTGAAGAAAGCAATATTATGAATAGAGGACTCATGTTTTAGCTGAAAGCAATTGTTTAAAAGGGATAGTTCACCCGAAAGTCTGTCATTAATTGCTCACTTTTATGTTGTTCCAAACCTGTAAGACCTTCGTTCATCTTTGGAAAACAAATATAGATATTTTTTATGGAATCTGGAATCTGCATAGACAGCAATGCAACTACCTTGTTCAAGGCCCAGAAAGGTAGTAAGGACAGCGGTAATATAGTCCATGTAACATCAGTGGTTTAACCATTATTTTATGAAGCTAGAAGAATGCTTTTTGTGCGCAAAAAAAAATTAAAAATAGCAACTTTATGCAACAATTTCTTCTCTTCCATGTCAATCCTTATACAAGAGCACCATACTCATACGTCGTGATAGTCTCGTGAATGCGCAGTGAAGACTGACATGGAAGAATAAAGTTGTTATTTTTATTTTCTTTGCACACAAAAAGTATTCTCGTAGCTTCATAACATTAAGGTTGAACCATTGTGATGGGTCGTTCTTGAACAATTCGTTCACTTGTGGATTATTGTGAAGTTTTTATCCACAGTTTGGACTCTCATTCTGATGGCACCCATTCACTGCAGAGGATCCATTGGTGAGCATGTGATGTAATGCTAAGTTTCTAAAACTCACCTACATCTTAAATAAGAGTGAGCACATTTTCACCAACTTTTCATTCCTTTAAGGAGTGTAAGGACTCTTTTTGTCAGGGCAAGATTATACATGGGGTTTCTGACAACCCAAACCATTTCATGTAAAACTGTTAATGTGAACTGCCAACTACGCAAAAATGGCTCTCCAGTGCATTCTTTAAAACTGATTCAGAGCCCTTATTGACGTCAAAAGGAACAATAAGCAAGTGACTTTGCAAGAAATACAACACTACACTTTATAGAGTCAAAATATGTTTGCCGTTTTTAAGATCTCATATTTAAAGCACTTGTTGCGCACAATGTTTGCTTCCCAATTTATATCAATAAACATTATGAGTGCCACTGAAATCTATTACTGTACACGCACAACAACTCTGTCATGTGAAGTGAGTTCAGTGAGGAAGGATGAACTGTGAGCTGTTTGGGGTGTCAATAATTACTTTCCCATCTGAAACTCTCCCTTTCTCCTATTACCATGAGTTGAGCCGTAACAGAGCCACAGAACAGAGAAAGCACCACAGCTAATTCCAGCAGGACCTGTGCCCAGTGCCCAGAGACGTACAAGCCAGAATGCAAGCCAAAATGCTTGCAAAATGATATGTTACTATAGTGATTATGTACCATAGGCCGTTCAATACTATTAAAGATGACTAAAAATAGACACTGAGTACGTGAACGTTTACTACTCAATAATCTAAGTATTGCACTTTGGCAAGTCGTAACAAAACTATCCCCTACTAACATGTGGCATTAGGCTCTTCACATTCTTGGAATCACATCCTGTTCCCTCAACTAGCAATAGACCCCTTGTTCTTATAATAACATGGCATGATATCTTTTAAAGTGCACTAAAGATCACACTGATGAAAGTCTCTATAGTTTTTTTCTTGTTTTTAATGATCATTCCTTTGATTTTACTGTTGTCCCACATCATAAAACTGATGGTATTATTTACATAAAGCACACAACAGCATTAAATACTCCAATGTTCATTCATTCTTGTCAGGGCAGCGTCTCATAATTAAATCATGACTGATGTGAATGGCCCCTGTTGAGTGTCAAACTCCTATACAACCATTCACGATCAGCATTCTTTGTAACGACAGACAAATGATTTCCATATAGCTGAAATTCCTTTGGTGCTTGTCTGTTCTGTCTGTTTGAGCAGCCCTCGGGGGACGAGCCCGTTCTATATGTTTCAGCAAGAAGATCAAACTGTGCATGACATAAAATGGAGACTGAGAATGAAACCGGATTGTTGCCACCATCAGCTGGATGACAGAACGCTTGAGTAGATGCAGCAGATGCTTAAGGCGTTTAGTGAACTGCCGTCGGTGCAGCACAACATAATTGTGCACCAAACATAATGCAAGATATTCCCAAATGAATCGACCTGGTGGTGGTATTAGCAAGGTCCATTTAGTGTAACATACCCCGTACGTAAGTGTAGGCAGACTGGAATTGGAATACACAACTCCTTTCTATGCCAAAAGCAAAATTCATCTGCAATAAGAGCAGACGCATTCATAATTTATGCATGTAAAATCTAAAATATAAATGGTGATCAGTGCAAGAGCAATAAGGATTTTTAGGGGCATTATGATGGTGAAACTGAAACACAAGTGCCCCCAAAAGCCCCTCATTCTCCCTGCGGCATTGCATTTAGACTTTACGCTCTTAAAAATAAAGGTTCCAAAAGGGTGTTTTTGAAGTGATGCCATAGAAGAACCATTTTTGGTTTCCCAAAAAACCTTTCAGTTAACAGTTCTTAAAAGAACCATTTTGAAGAACATTTTAAAAATCTATAGAACCTTTTTGCATTTGAAAGTTTCCATAGATGTTCAAGGTTAAAGAACCTATATTTTTAAGAGTGTAGTGCAATTTCAGATCATATGCTTTTGTTGATTTTGTGACTATTTTATTTCATAAAGAATGTTTAACCTTCATGGAACCTTTCCACTGCACTGGAAAAGAGCTCTTTACATTATTAAAATGGTAAAATTTAAATAATTGTTTACTGAAAGATTCTTTGAGGAACCAAAAGATCTTTTATGCAATCACTGCAAAAACTCCCTATGTATGACTGAACAAGTTTATGCACAACTTTTATGCAATAAAACCATTTGCCTCATAATCATCAGGCACAAACATGTTAACATGATGTAATCTTATTAAATTAAGTACATGTGACTGATACAACTGATTGAGAAATCACTACTTTTAAGTTTAACTAGTGTATTTACTCTCGTCACGCTGTGAGAGTGAGTCCCAGAAGCGGGACTTTGCGGGCCAGTTGGATTGAGATCAATACTCATCTTGCCCCCAAAGTCCCGTCACTGAAATCACAATGCGTATATACTGAAACACTGACAGAAAATAATATTATGACTAAATAAATATACTACAGTTAGGACTAAAGCATTCATTTCTTCTGTAATTTCATCTCCATGATATGACTAATACTAACCAAAAAAATGTGTCACCCAGCACTGGGTGAAATATGGACAAACTCAGCGACTGAGTTGTTTTGACCCAGCGGTTGGGTTAAATGTTTAACCAGGCCTTCTAGGCAGTTTTATTTAAAATCCATACTAATAAATGTTCACCTTTTGATTATTGCTGATGCCTCTAGTAATTATGTGTCTGATTTTAATTTACAACCTATTATGGGTTCATTTTAAGCCAGACATAGTCATTTTTAAACAATAGTTGAGTTAAACAAAACTACCCAGGAGACTGGGTTAAACATTTAACCCAACCACTGGGTCAAAACAACCCAATTGCTGGGTTTGTCCATATTTTATCCAGCGCTGAGTACATTTTTTAAAAGTGTACTAACCACAATGTGTATGATCTTATAGCTGTAATTACTGCCAAATAGGCATTGGTTTGACATACTGATCTCTGAGTGATGACAGAATACTTCCTGACTGTAACACTGAAACATACATTTTCTGTGAAACTGCTTTGAAACGACATTGTGAAAAGCGCTATACAAATAAACAAACCATGTTCATTAGCTTGATATTTTTAGGCTTGTTTCTATGACATTTGATTATAAATCACAGCATGTGACCTTCTTCAAGCCATGGCTTGAAAGTGAAAATGTTACACATATGCACGAACTACAGTGGCTGCAAAAGCGATCACATGAAGTTTTCAAGCATATGGTTTGAGGAAGAGCTTTTTAAAAAGCCTATCCGACCCATCAAGGGCTTTTTGTTAGCAGACAACTGGGCGTCAATTGAGTCCCAGACAGTGTGTTCGACTCCCTAGAGAGTTCAGGTACTCTCTCAGACACAATCTGTCTGCCTCTGTCGGGAAGCAACATCCGCGAAAAGGAGCAATATGCAGCTAAAATGTTAAAATGTCACACTGTTGCTTTAAAAGACGCATCCCGTTGGCGATCTCTATATGTCTGCGTTAAATGCAACCCCAAATTCCCATTGTAGCGGTTAGCAGAATGTCTATTATGACATCACCAGTGGATTAATAAGTATTCTGCCCGCTGCCCCAATTCTGATCACACCTGCCATTGAAAAGACGCGCAAACGCGTATCGATGCAATATCGCTGGAAACTTACCTCGCTTGAATAAAGAAGCACTGTGGGATTGAAAGAAACATCTGGCTGCTCTGAATCAGATCTTGTTTCTTTAAGTGCACGCTATACGTGCTCCCGCTGGTGAGATGAGCAAGCGTCTAGAGCAGCAGACTGACTCTGTGCATGTTAAGATCTCTCTGCTCGTGCATTGCTTCATGGTCACGCTACTAGGTAAGCAGGGGCCGTGCAGGGGGAGATGCCATTTTCAGCAACACACGCCAATTGTGCGCTAAATTCCTTGCGGACATTCTCCAGTCTATTAATGATCATCAATGGGTGGCAGTATGTAAAATCGCTCACGTGTGAGCGTCCTGCAGCCCTATGCTTTTCTTTTGCTTTAAAAGGGAGCGAAGTTAAACACGTGGAACTGGATATGGAGCTGGCAGTTTCTATTTTCCTAGAAGTCATTTCCGAATATAGAAACTAGGAAGAGACGTTCTTAGAAACCCCCGAGTCGTCATAGCCGACTTTACTTCTTTTGACATTTTTTTTTTGTCATCTGAATAGCCTTCGTCGTAGCATCTAGATTTTTTTTAGACTGGAATGTCATGTTAGTTGATCGGAAGATCTAAATTAAATTAATGACCCAATTCTACAGTGACCTATATCCTGTGTAGTTCTATATCGCTCTTTTTCTGCGCTGAACGTCACAATATGTCAGACGTTTAAATGCACGAAAATATGTGATTTATTAATCTGCCATCAAACCTGTAGGATTGCAGCACTGATTTGTTGCTCTCTGTCGCCCTCTGTTGTTAAGATTGTGACGTTGCTTTTTGCTAAAGATGATATTACTGTGATGTCACACAACCGACAATCACGCTTCCGGGTTCCTCAGACAAGATGCTATGCTGATACATTATTCCATGAATATATATTAATATTAGCGATTTATTAGGGTTACTTGCTGTTTTATAATATGTGACCCTGGACCACAAAACCAGTCACAAGCAGCACGGGTATATTTGTAGCAATAGCCAAAAATACATTGTATACATCAAAATGATCGATTTTTATTTTATGCAAAAAATCATTAGAATATTACGTATTGTGTTCCATGAAGATATGTTGTAAATTTCCTACCGTAAATAGCCAATATCAAAGCTTAATTTTTTATTAGTAATATGCATTGCTAAGGACTTCATTTGTACAACTTTTAAGGCGATTTTCTCAATATTTTGATTTTTTTTGCACCCTCAGATTCCAGATTTTCATATGGTTATATCTCGAATAAATATTATCCTATTTTAACAAACCATACATTAGTGGAAAGCTTATTTATTCGGTTTTCAGATATAAATCTCCCTCTTTTTTTAAACGACTGGTTTTGTGGTCCAGGGTCACATATAGATTTACTTTATTTTATTCAGTATTTGAATTTGTCTGACGTGTTACAGATGAATAACGCAAAATTGGCATATAAATACAGAATAAAATTGAACATAACATACTCATCAGACCTACAAGATGTATTATAAGAGTTGATTACATCAAATAATAGCTCCCTTTTTATTTTAGAGGTGTTTTTTTTGCAGGTCAGTCAGATCTTATTCGCGACCGTACTGACCTGACCTGGCTTATTAATTGTCATAATTTAAATCAGGTTGTACTAATCCACGTATAATGTTGAAAATATAAAATCTCTCGAATTTATCTTCTAAAAGTTCTAAAAATATAAATAAACTAAAATATGTATATATATATATATATAAAATGAGTGTGGTTCAGCCTCCCACATTTGGCTTACAGCTGTATTTGAATGCAAAACAAAATCCGGGAACAATCCGGAAGTGGCGCCGCGGAGCGTTTGTTTGTACATTGTAACTTTATCTGTATGGATGACAGCAAATCTTAGAAGGAAATGCAAAAACAACGCCCTGCATCATTATAGAGGTATTATAGCACACTTCATTAGGCTACTGCGTTATTTTATGTAGATGCCAAAATAAATCAACCATACAAAGTTTGGCTGCCTGTTAGTGAGTTTTCTCATGATGAATGATGTAGTGATCTAAAACTCCGCTTCTGGTGACCCACTGTCCTGCAAAGTTCTAACTACTGGCTGAAATGATAAGAGCAGGTGTGGGGGTGCAGGAGAGGGCTGAACTCTGCCGGGAAGTAGGGTTCCAGCAGGAGTTGATGACCCTGAATAGGCAATCTTAATAAGTCCATTTCTGAGTTTATTCAGTTTCCAAGATCTTGTGGTAAACCAACACAGAACGTGGCTGTTTAACTTTTTTGTTCACCAAGTCCATATATTATGAGTCTATGTTGGACTCTAATGGACTTAAAAGGCACGGACGGGGTTCGAACCCGCGATCTTCGGTTTACGAGACCGACGCCTTACCACTTGGCCACCGCGCCTGCGCTCTGAAGTCACAGTTTCCTTTGTTATATTCTATACATCACCCAGTTCCCAGCATCGAGAGCTCAGAATCCAGAAATCGTCAGCGGATGCTCGTATCTCAAACAGCATTTAGCGTCCAAGTGTAATTTTAGCTGAAACACATAACTAACGTTACCCATGAATGTTCAGATTTCCTGAGAACAATGGGTCTTTGATTTTTGACTGCTGGATACATCAGATCACATCTGCTTTCCTCAGTAGGAAAGACGAGTATGAGCATCCAGAAGATAAATGTATGTGAATTCTATGTTTTAGACTATTTTAACGCTGCCATTGGATACCTATTGTATCAAATGTGTCGTATTTAACATAACATGGTTATTTCCGATATTTTCTTTTTAATGATTCGTTCGTCTGTTAGAGTCGACTGTTGTGTTAAAATTATAAACAACAGATTTTTGACACATATAATTAGACAAACAGAAAGGCAGTATTTCATTTGTTTACTTCTGTAAACGTTGCTGATAGATGAGTTTAGTGTCTCAGTGAATCACTGTTTTGAATCAGTGTATTGCACTGAATTGTCCGAGTGAACCGATTCGTTAAAATGCATCGGACTTCCGAAGGCTGAAAGCGCATCTAGATCTTTCTCGTTACGTACGATTCGTTGCATCCACCAGGGGAGGCTGTTGAATCGTGGCTTTACTTATGATAAAAAAAAAAAAGCATATGCCATGCGCATAATATAAATTGAGACTGTCTGTCTAGACCTGATAATGTATGTCAAAAGTAATGGGCCAAAATATATAAACAGAATATGACCCTGGCTTTGGACTGGATTGCTTTGACACTAGGATTGTTTTATTTTCTATCAAGGTACACAGTCCAGTGTGTTCAAAATAATGAGTTTTGCATGATCATCTTAATCAGAACCAAAGTCGGTTCTTCTTAGCTCTTAAATTCTATTTACAGAATCTTTGTGGTTGCCTGGTTTTATATGAAGCTCACTCAGAATTATGTAAATATACACAACCCCAACCTGACTCAGCTGTGAAAATAAACTACTTTTGAGCTTTCATTAAAAAAAAAAATCACAAAAATCTAACCTGTCATTGAAGCAAAACAACTGAATGTTTTTCTCCAATACATGTTGGACACAATTACTGTCCATTATATTCAATACTTTTTGCAACCTCCATTTGCCAAGATAGCAACTTAGATTTTTTTTCTTGTAATGCCTGATGAGTTTGGAGAACACCTCACAAGAGATCAGAGACCATTCCTTAATACAGAATCACTCCAGACCCTTCAGATAAACAGCTCCATGTTCTCCCTTTTCAGTTCACCTCACTCATTTTCTATAGGGTTCAGGTCAGGGGACTGGGATGGCTTTGGCAGAAGCTTCATTTTGTGCTCAGTGACACTTTTTGTGTGAATGTGTGTGTGTGTTGATTTTAATGTTTGTTTTGGATCATTGTCCTGAATAAAGATCAAACCATGACCCATTATAAGATTTCTAACAGAGGCAGTCAGGTTTAGATTTTTTATCTGTTGATATTTGATAGATTCCATGATGCCACATATCTGAACGAGATGTTCAGGACCTCCAGCAGACAAAACAGGCCCACAAAAGATCAAGCAGTACATTTAACTGTAGTCTATGGGATTTTTTTTTTTTGTTATCTCTGTGTATTTCTTTAAACCAATCTCGTGTGTGACCAAAAAAATGTATAGATTTTTTTAGTTTAATCTGACTACAGCACCCA
Organism: Labeo catla; assembly: GCA_012976165.1. Taxonomy (NCBI): domain Eukaryota; kingdom Metazoa; phylum Chordata; class Actinopteri; order Cypriniformes; family Cyprinidae; genus Labeo; species Labeo catla. Next base: position 265,290 of record VONZ01000961.1, read on the forward strand.
TGTTTTCTTGGTGAATTTACAGTAGTGTCTGGCAACTCAATATGCAGGAGTTTTTTTTGTTTGTTTTTTTTTTTTTGTGGCTTTCTGACCCCGAGACTCAACTAATATCTGAATTTCTGCATAGCTGTGTGTATCCTTGTGGAGTCTTTGGCTACTCAAACTCTCCTCCTCCTCACCATGCATTAGGACAATATAGACACATGTCCTCTTCAGGGTAGATTCCTAACATCTCCAGTTGATATGAATGTCTTAATTATTGCCTTGATAGTGGAAATGGAGATTTTCAATCCTATAGCTACTTTCTGAGAGTCGCTTTCTATTTTGTGAAGCTCAACAGTATTTTGATGCACATCTGAACTAGGAAACAGGAAGTCAGCTGGATAATTTCATGTTTGTAGTCACCCTGGTGTTCTAAAAATGTGTATACAAATGGGAATTTGAATTGAATTGAAAAGAATTTATAGGAGAAATAATAATTGTGGCCAATGTATACTAGAGAAAAACATTTATTTCATAATGTGATTTTTGTGAAAAATCTATCAAAATCTATCTATCCGTTTTTATCAATTTTCAAAAATCATGTTTTTTTCATTGTGCTTTCTAGTTAATCTCAATCTAACTGCAGTTTGGTTATTTTGATTAAGTAAAAATAACAACAACAACAACAAAATACAGCTAACACAATAAAAACATAACAATAAAAAAACATGATTTTTGAACAAAAAATTTTTGCAAATAAACTCTTCGGATATATCTATACACAACCTTGCTTTCAGACAC